>JAFFZH010007124.1:0-14839 GCA_018420115.1 Euura saliciscinereae
GTCCAAAGTGTTCCTAACCTAACCTAACCTAACCTAACCTAACCTAACCCAGAATATTACCCACAATCCCCCACGAACACCCGAAGTCTTCCGGAAATACCCGAAGTCTTCCGGAACTACCCGAAGTCTTCCGAAAAGATCCGAAGTCTTCCGGAAATACCCGAAGTCTTCCGGAAATACCCGAAGTCTTCCGGAAAGACCCGAAGTCTTCCGGAAAGACCCGAAGTCTTCCGGAAAGACCCGAAGTCGTCCGGAAAGACCCGAAGTCTTCCGGAAAGAACCGAACCGAAGTCGTCATAACAGGTCATGTCAGGACGTGTCAGGTCATAACAGGACATGTCAGGTCACAACAAGTCATGTCAGGACAGGACTGTTAAAAACGGTAAAAAACCACTCACAATTAGTATATGAATCATGGGATCCCAATCTTTCAGTAATCCGTGCAGAAACCTCATGTCAGGCGTAACAGGTCATGTCGGGTCATGTCAGGTCATAACAGGTCATGTCAGGACATGTCAAGTCATGATACAGAAAACTGTTAAAAACTGTAAAAAACCACTCACACTTAGTATATGAATCATGAGATCCCAATCTCCCAGTAATCCGTGCAGAAACCTTTCGCGCGAAACCACTATAACCGAGATCACACTTTTTCATTCCATACAGAATTTTCAATTTCTTCTTCTTGACTTTTTTCACCATGTACAAAATATTACTGAATACAACCCGAATCGGGGGGTTGGCGCGCGAAGCGCGCAGGGGGGCGAAGCCCCCCTAGTATATATATATTTTGTATCCGCCGGTCACGTCTGCAATCCCTTATTTATATAGCAGTATATTTCCAGACAGTTTAGTCGAAAACGGAAATATTAACCTTATACCCACATTTTATATGAAGATTCTCGTTATACCTACCTATACATATAATACCTAACAGTAATTGGCTTATCTTAAATATCTGCCTAATTTATCTATAACAATAATTTCATTATTACATGAATGATACATATAAAATATTCAATCTCATTCCACCTAACTTTCATAAAAATGATCAACATGTTTGCACTACATTAATATACTATACAGACCTATATATGTGATGCTAATCATTTTTGCTTCACGTATCCTTTACAAGTTTCCAATCAAGATTGATATACCTATAGGTGGCAATGGACTCATATGTAGTTATATATATTGTATATATATTATATGTATTATATATATTATACATTTACGGATTCTTTCATCGTAAAAATTCAATTCGGCTTGGTTGAGTCGACGCGACTATAACATTTGAAACCTTATTTTCAATAACAGTTACCTTACCTTGTATAACTGAACCAGGAACTGCAGCTAAGATGGGTAACCTTTTTTCTAAAAGAATCATGTGCTCTAGCCTTCTACCAGGAATCAGACGATTCGATTGCTTTTGAAAATAGTTTCCAATCGCATAACATTGCGATTTATTATCCATTGGAAAGACTATAAATGTCAAAATTTGAAATATTTCATCATCTTCCAATAAGACAAAGTAACTAGCTCTTTTGGCTACTCGTGAATAACTTTGGGAATGTATCAGTTCATAATTGATGAAAGCTCGCTTGTAATATTGAACACGACACGATTGATCAACATTGATTCTCTGACGTTTGAGTGCCAGAAAATGCTCACGACATAAATTCTTGGTTTCAGGCTCTCCTATCAGGTGTACCTCATTCAAAGACAAACTTACTTTCGGTCGTGGTTGTATATTGAGCAATTCATCTAGATATACGTTTTCCTGTTCGGTAAAATTATTTTTACACATTTCCATCATTTTCCCAATCGCATATTTCAGGCGCAAATTGTCACAAATTTGTATCGGGACACCTTGGGAGCTTTTCACGCAATGACGAATCTCTTGGTTGAAGTTTTCAAAAATGAAAGCGCTATGACTCCAAAGAGGTCCCCAATCTAAAACACTTTGCGCTAAGTGTGTGAGGAGATGAACGTTATACGACACGTGCTCTGTTCCATACAATTCCTCGACACCTTTAACGAATTCCAACAAAGAGTTCTGAGCATAATAAACTTCAGATTTGAGGATTGTATTCTTCAACAGATTGAAATCCCGTCAACCAATAAGCTCCAATGTTGTACATATTTCATTGGAAAAATTTTGATCAAAGTGCCTAGACTGTAATTCAATAACCAAACAGCTAATTCATGAGCCTTCAAATGGCCATAGTCTGAGATTTTACGTGTGGTTCGACTGATATCTAATGATGGCTTGTACGACAGGAGTAGTTCGTCTATGATTTTAATGAATTCTCGAAAATAATAATCCTTGCTGCGATCTGTGGAATCGAACCACAATTTAGCGAACTGCCGACAAATGCCAAGAAGAACAGCATGCATCCAATCTGCTACCAAGCCCGAGACAATGTCAAATTCAGGAACATCGCACAGTATCGACCGTCCCTTAAGTCCTTTTTGTTTGTTTTGTGCATGCAACAAAGTTTGCTCTTTAGTTCGCAGGCCTTCTCCGTACGCATTTCCATCCGATGTTAACGGATAAACTCTAACCGTGCCCCGATCTTTCGCGACTTGCTCTCCGGGATGAAGACACAGCCCACAACCGTACTTCCCATTAAACTGTGTCGAATTTTGAACCATTGGGCGAGCTACAGAATCACACACTCCAACTAATATTCTACATTTTTTATTATATTTTCGTCCTTCATGGACATAATCAAAACCATGTGTGTGCAATTCTATAGCTTCCTGAACAAAGGGTTTTAAATACTCGTTCATATCGGGTTTTCCCTTTCCACACCAGATACTTGCGAGCATGACGTTATGTCGCCTATCTTTTGGGGATAATTCATTTATCGTACATAGTACCGGATGGGCTGAATAATTTGAATTCTCAAAAATTGGAACCCCATCAACGTTGAAATTTAGACTAATGGTATCATTGTCTGCATTTGTTTTATATAGCTTACCATCAACAATGTCTTCTATTGCGTATGCCTTAGCTTTTTTACGTTTACGATAACGCAAAGTTGGGTCTCCGGCGATTTCAAATTTGAATCGCAGCTGATCTTTTAATGACATGTGTAAGAAAATATTACCCAGTTTTATATTATCTTTGACATTAATGGATGTGTCACAATTTTCGCACTCAAGAAATTCTGTGCTGATTTCTCCGGTCTCGACCTCAAATGTAGATTGTTTACCTGCGTACTTACTGCAGATACTACATATATGATGAATGGATACCTCTGCTGAGAGATCTGCGATAAGTTTTTTCAATTTGTATTTTGACATTTTTTTCAAGTTTCCATTCTCAATGTTCAGCAACTTCGATACATCACTTGTTGCAACATATGTTAAACTATGACGCAATTTGATGGCCAAGAGCAAAAGTGCTTGTGTAACCGTTTCTGTGTCGTATTTCTTATGCAGTGGATCAAACGAAGATTGACTCGTGTCCGTTGTTTCCTGTCGATTTTCTATGTGTGCTTGTGGGTTGGATTCTTCGGTGGCCAGCGTGGGCAAAATCCCTTCGATTTCGTCATGGGTGACGGAATTATTCCCTTGTTCTTCAATAATATTCAGATCCGTTCGTCGCACCAACTCATCCAACTGCACATTTAAATTACATATACAATCTCAGAAAATAAATATTCAATAAAAGTAATAAAACCAATTCCCATAATCGATAATTAATAAATTTTGTAATAAAGTACAAGAATTATGGAATCTCACTTCAGTTTCCAATCATCTTATTTACATCAATAACTGTCAGATACTACTTGTATCTCAGTATCTACGTCACCTTTTCTGGAGAACTATCATTTGCTTCACGATAATAAGATGCAGTAGAATCATCAGAATCATCCACCAGTGTATTTACTTCTTCAACTTCTGTATTTTCAGAGTGAAAACTGTTTCGAGTGTCGCTGTAATAAAAGTGTTGAAAAAATCTATATTGTTTTTCTAATGCTTCCTACTTCGAAAGAGGCATAAAATATTTGGCAATTCACTTTTTAGTTTTTTGACGTTTGGCTCTCCAATATCGCCGAGTTCGTTCGGGAATCACCGAAGTCGATCCGTGATGGGTATATTCTTTATATTTTTGTCCCTTCATCACACGTGTGGGTTGTTGCATTGTGTGTACTCAATAACAACCTGATGAAGTTAACAATCGTAATTCTACGGAAGATGCTTGATCTAAATTCTTTTCAAAATAATATTTACTTGAAATATAGTACTTACCTTTATAAAAAGTCAGGTGGAATATATTCTATGAGTTCAAAATATTTCAGCGTTGTAGGACTGGAAAAAATACTTGCTCGATTATGAATGCAAGGTGCGGTATGTACTTTGAAAATTCATTCATTTTGCAATGGAAGTGTAATATGTAGCGAACGAATTTCAAATAGTCCGCACTTTCTCAACGCCATTCTCACTACTACTATTAACTTCGTTCTCTCGCGCGCGTAGATTCGTCAGTATACAGAGAAACGTGTGCACACCCAGTCAAACAACACTGGCACAATAAAAATGCATTACGAATTGATAGTGTAATATTGTGTATAGTGTTCCCCGCACCGCGTTTCAACACGTGCTGTCGGCACCCCGCATCAAGTTAGTGCACGTGGTAAAACAGATTCGATCGGTAAGTTAGGGTAAATTCCCAGGGTGCCACTTTGTTGAGCGTCGCGGCGAGCGGCTAGCAGCCGATGTTTTCATTCTGTACTGTGCGGGCAGTTAGGCGGCACGTGTTTGTTTCTTTAGAATTGGTATTTTTGTTTTAAATCGTAGCCAGACGCGAAGCTATTTAGAATTTGCTTCATGTGCTTAACGTGCAACTCAACAAATATTCGAACGACTTGAAAAATACGAACTACCCGACCTTTGTAATATCGGGTTCATGTAAAAGGCAGGCACGTGGTTTCGGGTTGTGAATTCTGTACCCGCTCGCAAGTTACAGTCGCAACAAGTAAGTGAAACCCACAAGTTTTTTATCCATTTCGTTCGTCATAATACTATAAAATATATCAAATCAATTTGTATTATTTTCATCCAGAATGTCAAAGAAATGGTATGCTCTGGTGAAGTGGATCGGGGGAGAGGATGATAAAAAATATACGCCTGGAATCCCGCTGGAATGGATTCTTGGATTTGATTGCGAAGCATACATGGCTGACGACCATGACATATCAGAATCTTATGTAGTCGAGTGGCGTGATCCCAAGAAGAGGCCCAAGGGTGGGTGGAATTGCTACGATTGTCATGTTATCCTTGTATCCGGTAAGATATATCTTCATATTTCTTCGATTAGATCTATAGGGATATTCACGCTAAGCGATTCAAAACCGTCTGTAGCTTTTATTCGGAATAATTCAGTGTGAATAGCACGATTTGATTTACTTCGTCCTAACCCGCGTGAATCACAACTTTGTCACGAATGAAGTGTCTTTTTTTCGTTACGTCATAACTCAAGTTTTCACAGTCAGATCTTTCTTTGAAACGGTCTTGAATCGAAACTTGGAATCTTTCTCATGAAAATTTGGCCAATATTCCGAGATTACAAAATATTTGTATACGAAATTCACGACGATGCATTCCGAGATTAATTTATTCGATCGATTTTTTCGGTCACTCTTTTTACTCATTATTATTGTCGATGCGTTTATTGAACATTGTCTCGTTGCCAATCATTCTCGTCTCATTTTGGTGAGGGGAAACTTTCCATTTTTTTCTCAGAAGACTTGATTTTTTTTCGTTCTTAACCCTAGAACTACAAACCGGGGTAGATTTCTACCCCAGGCAAACTTTTCAGCACTTCAGGGCAGTTTAAGTGGATTTTTCACCAACTGTCTTTCGATAAAATTAAATTCGCTCTTCGCCATTTTCTTTGGTATGAAAAACCAGAAAAAATCATGTACTTATGAGTCAGATTACTGCATTCAGAACGATTTTACGAGCAAAAACCCCGTGGGGTAAATATTTACCCCAGTTTGTAGTTTACAGGTAAAAAAAATGAGTTTGTGGTTCTAGGGTTAACCCTAGAACTAAGATTAAGGGGTTCAACCAGTTGAAAAAAAAATAGAATTCAAAGTTATTTTATGGATTGTTTGCAAAGTATTGATAATCATACAGACTGGTAGTTTTTACCATAATTTCCAGCACACTTTCTTCTTTCGAACCCGCTGTTGAATAAAGGACGTTTGGCCTAAAATTGAGTGACATACCCAACTGACTTGTAACAATGGCAATAATTGTCACCGATGCACTCTGCGTTGGATTCGAAGTCGAGGCTGAAGGATTGGTCACACACAGATGATCATGCACTTTGAGTATGCTCAAGGCATGTGCCTGCGAGCGAGGACTCAGCAAACACAAGTTTTCAAAGTTTGTCACACTCAAAATAGTGACAGCATTTTGATGAATTTTCACATTTCCAATGAGACGAAATTCTAAAACTTGTATTTCTTTAGCTTTGTCTTGAGCACATGTCTTGAGCATACTTCAAGCCCACGATCATCTGTGTGTGGCCAATCCTTCAGCCTTGACTTTGAATCCAATGCAGACCGCATCGGTGGCAATTATTGCCACCGTTCCAAGTCAGTTGGGTATGTCCCTCAATTTTCGACCAAATCTCTATATTTAACAACGGGTTTAAAAGGAGAAAGTGTGCTGGAAGTGATGGAAACTGCCATTCGCTGTATCATTGGTCGATACTTCGCTAACAATTCATGAAAATCACTTCAGATTTCCTATATCTTTGGTTTTCCAATTCTGGTTGAACCTCTTAATAACAAATAAGACTCGTCCAACGTTCCTTATAATCAATTTTTGATTATGTAGATGTCTTTGGACAAAATTACAAGCCTCTGGGATGAAAGTGTCAGCGCAGTCAACGTCTTGCAGTCTCTTAGCCACAAAGGTTCACCGCACAATACCTTTCATCACAGAAAGGCACATTTTATGAGCCAATACTCTGAAAATACAAGTCTTTAATATCTATATTGGCTAATCGATGCTTTACAAATAATCTGAAAATCAATTAAGGTTTATCTTTTCTTCTACCTCCAAAATGGGTTGAACCTATTAACTTGTATCATTTTTTACCGTTGATACCTTGGTTGATACCTATTGATCGTTCCTTCAGTGTTTTTTTCCAATTTTGAATTAACACAAGGGGGGGAGGGGGGGGGGGGAAGGTGCTGCTACAATTTTTAAAGCTATAAAAGTATGTTACGTGTATAAATTGTTGAAAATTGAGCAAAACGTTTCTACCATTTGAAAAAAATTGTTCGTTGGGTATTCTTCAAAGGCGTGCTATGCACTACTTCGTTTTTCATGAAGGTATACTAATTATGGTTCCAGACAAGATTGGGAAACTAAATAACCACCTCCAAATCCTCGAAGGTGCGAAATCCCCAAGAGTGGTTAACAGTGATAGCAGTTCTAGGAATGAGCAGAACTTGGGTTCCGTGAAAAATGCAACAGCTCGGAAGGACAAATCACTTTCTCTTACCAGCCTTAGATCAGAAGATCATGAGGATGAAGATGTGATTGTAAGTTTTCATTCAAATAGCAATTTTCATTGCAATATATATATATGAATGAACCAATCTTCTTTACTTGGCTGAATGTAAAAATTCAGCATTCCTGCATCATTAGGAAATTTGTAAAGACTGCAAAGGTTCAACCTTCAACGAATGCTTCTATTCCGACGGCTGTATTATTTATCGTACAAAATTCAATTTAGGTACGGAAGAAAAATCCTTATAAGAGGCAGCTAGACTTCGATTCTGATGAAAACCGTGCAAAAAATAAAGCTGGACCTTCTAAATTGGGAGTTATGTCTAGAACAAAGAACAGTCAAAAGGATTTCGGTTATGGTGACTCACAAAACGAGGATGACTTCAGTGACACGGACACTTCAGTTTGGTCACCCACAACGACCAAAAGTGACGAAACTCCTGGTTTATGTGGTCAAAATCAGCTGCATGAGCAGACAAAAAAAATAACTAAGGAGCCAACATTGACAGACATCATGAGCGGTATATAATTTTTGTAATTGATTTTAATTTTCTTTCGCTGCAAATTTGAAATTCAATTCTCTTATTATCATTATGTTCTGTTATGTTCTCTTATCTCCAGAGCTCAAGCAGAATAACGATGCTATTAGGAAGCTGCGAAGTGACTTCGAGAAACTCAAACAGGACAAATCCCATGATAATCCCGTGCGTCGACCCACGTATGATCGCATATCTGGCCAATCATATAAAAACGTTCGAGATCTGGGTGATGGTGAATTTGTCGAAGGCAACGTATGTAGAAGTAAAACCTAATACATTCAACCATATTTCTCAAATTTTACTATTTGCGTCAAGCCTGAAAAAAAATAGCAATATGCTTTGCGGTTTCTGAAATAATATATTGTTATAAATAACAAAAAAGAAAAGATGTCGAGAACTTAATGTTCAAGATCTTATTCGTCAACTTGTGATAGTATGTTTCTTTCCAATTGCAACCGTCTACATTTGATGACAATAATATGTAGGTACAGTGAAGCATATCATAATTTTGTGTTATGTATTGTTCATTTCATTTCCATAGGTAGAAATCGGACCTCCCGGAAGCGGCATTTTTGTCACTGATCTGCAGTGGACGTCTGCTATTTCCAAGGGAACGTACAAAGCTATGGCGACCACTCTTATAACTTCGTTATTTCCAGTGGATGTTCTACTAAAAAGCAACTTTAAAGGAGGGGAAAGCAAGCTAAAAAAAAAAGATGCTTCCTGTCCAAAATATACCGGGCTCGATGCAAAAACCGTCCAAGCAGTGATGTGTAAGGAATCACTATAGATAAAAAAGTCCCATTCAATAGTACACGAAAACTTTATACCATAATCTAATATTTTCTGTTCTCTGCATCGGAATCAGTAATGTAATGAGGCTCTTCCTAGAGACTAAATGAATTCGATGCTCCCTCTTATTTGTACCTCATGTATATTGCGATAACCGGTTGTCACTTTAAAATTGTGTATGAAATAACTTTGATAATTGTTATTTTTTACAATTTCAACTTCCAGATTCCGTTCGAGGAGTGTATCCGAAGACGTTTACCGAAGTCGGAGTTGGGCAGGCTATTAACGTCAAGTTGACAAATCTTCGAGCCAAATATGCTTCATCAGAAGCAAATGATGACGGTGCACAAAAATGAAGAATACAACAGGCTTCAGTAAAAATAAATATAAACCATATAAAAGCAAATATAAACCATATACTTCCTAAATACAAACCGTGTACTTTTGAAATATAAACTACGTACTTTTGAAATATAAACCATGTACTTTTTCGCAAAAACCCCGTGTAAATTACACTCCATCAGTATACCAATAATACATAGAATATATATGTATTTCATCCATATGACATTACGTATGACATATATCATGAGATACAT
This sequence comes from Euura saliciscinereae, assembly GCA_018420115.1. Taxonomy (NCBI): domain Eukaryota; kingdom Metazoa; phylum Arthropoda; class Insecta; order Hymenoptera; family Tenthredinidae; genus Euura; species Euura saliciscinereae. The sequence continues at coordinate 9,470 of JAFFZH010007124.1, forward strand.
AATATACGTATATCATGATATATATAACATATATGATGAGATACATAATATACGTATATCATGAGATATATAATATATATATCAGGAGATATATACAGGGTGAGGCATTTAAAGTGACCAGGGCGATTTTCTCGAAAACGAAGCAAAATGTCAAGAAAAGTTTCAGACGAGAGCTGTAGGGTTTTGAAGGGGACAGAACATAGCGCGTTCGAATTTTTATCAAGTGGTAGCGCCAAGGAGATACGAAGGTCACCTTTGGTTTTTCAAATGGGATGGTGTATTTTTTATTTTGAAAATGAAAAGAGTATTCAATTTTGAGTATAAAAGTATAAGTACACCAGTGTCCTAAAATTGACAGAAAAATATGTCCGTTCTCCACTTTACATGGGATAAATTTACCATTTTATCAAAGCAAATGTTCGAAATGATTGCCATTAACTTCAATACACTTCTGGAAGCGTTTGATGAAAGAATCTTGAACTTTCATCAAAGTGTCTTCAGTGATATTCGCACAGGCATCAATAATCGGTCCGCGCATATTTTCACGTGTAGTCGGTACTTCTTGATAAACCTTATTTTTCACGTATCCCCGTATGAAAACAATTCCTCTAAGGCTTGTGTGATGTAAACGAGCACAAAGTTGTAGACGATTGTTGTTCAATGATAGTTATTGAGACAAGTGGAGAACGGACATCTTTTTCTTATTTTTGAAATATCCTGTTGAGTGTCAATTTTAGGACACTGGTGTACTTATACTTTTATACTCAAAATTGAATACTCTTTCCATTTTCAAAATAAAAAATACACTATCCCATTTGAAAAACCAAAGGTGACCTTCGTATCTCCTTGGCGCTTCCACTTGATAAAAATTCGAATGCGCTATGATCTGTCCCCTTCAAAACCCTACAGCTCCCGTCTGAAGCTTTTCCTGACATTTTGCTTCGTTTTCGAGAAAATCGCCCTGGTCACTTTAAATGCCTCACCCTGTATATTATAGACTAATAGCGGCAAAAATGGAAGAATGTTAAATATATATGAAATATATGCAGTATATAAAACATATACTCTGTCTTGATATATTTTAAATGTATAAATTTCCGTGCGGGCAGCCTTCCCTGGCGATTTGTTTCTCGATTGTGTACGAGCCCTCGACTCTGATTTCGAGCGCGATCTCGACCTTGATTCGGACCTCGATGTCGATTCGGACCTCGATCTTGATTTCGACCTTGAGCTTGACCTCGAACTGACTTCCGAACTCGAAGAATCTTCCGAACTTGAACGCCCGTGTCCTATGATAATAAAACCAAACCAAACACAAAACCCTCTTAATAAAATCTCCTAGAGACGATTGAGGTTATGTTGTCTTTCTACGTTCAATTTTATCTCGCCGTGCGAGTCATTTTCGAAAAAGTCCCTCAGACATTTCGGTATTTCTCGACATATATTTCGTCTAATTTATTTGGACCTTGTCCAGCACGAGCGGGCCTCACCCACTCGTTTCGAGACCTAGTCTCTTGAGATCGACGTGCGCTCGATTTTTGTAACGGCCTAGCCCTTACGTGTCGAGACAAAAAAGGTGCTTACGGCCGCCATCTCGCTATCCTGTAACATACAAACATACTCACTTCGTTTTCTACGTCGCTCCCTTTTTCTCTTCTTTTCGCGACGTTCCAAACGTCTCAAGCGTTTCTCGAGGCTATTTTCTTTATTTTCTTCGTCGGAATAATTCCGGCGACTACTTTTCTTTCCCATTTTGGATGAATTTGTGGAACACTGTCAAAAAACACGTATGTGGCTTTCGGCACAAGGAGAAAGAATGAGCTAGCCGACGCGGGACGCGCGCGCCGTGGTGGGTAGAAAAAAAACTTCATTTTTACTATAAACTTGTGGCGACATCGGCATGAGAGGAGGGGTACTACCATGTGATCTCGAGGAAGAGGCGCGAAATACAATTTGTGATTATCGGGAAATCATAATTTCTCAAAATATTCTGACAATCGTTAACAAATGATCAATACCTCAAAAATATAATACTATATATCGGGTCAATTGACAATGAGTTGGAAATAAATTTCTCATTTTTAGAAAATGGGTAATTGGTGACGAATAAAATGATAATTTTCCGAAAAATGGACAATTAGTGACGAATAAAATGCTAATTTTTCAATAAATGGATAATTAGTGTCGAATAAAATGCTAATTTTTCGAAAAATGGATAATTAGTGACGAATAAAATGCTAATTTTTCAAGAAATCAGTAATGCGAAAGTCTAAATTGCTAATTATTCAAGAAATCAGTAATGTGAAATTCCAAATTGCTAATTATTCAAGAAATTAGTAATGTGAAAGTCTAAATTGCTCATTTTCGTAAAAATTATCAATATATTGAAGGATGAACGACCAATTATTCGAAAAATGGTGGATAAATAAAGCGAAAAAAGACAGGGTCGTATAAATAAAATGACAAAAGAATTCCTCGACGATTATTTTTTTTTCTAAAGATCGTTGTGCTGTATTCATAGTTCCTGGTGTCCAGGTCTATCGCGCCATAGTGTTCGAGGTCCAGGTCTATCGCGCCATAGACCCCCAGACAGCACAAAATATATCAAGAATATCTGGAAATGTCTGAAAACGTCTGAAAATATTCGACATATTGATACAATATTCTCAATATATTTCCAATTTAATATTCATGAGTGCATATGCGTTAATATTGCAAATATATTTCCTACAACTGCAGTATATTTTAAAAATATACTCGGACAATATGTATGCAATATTAACCGGCTTACGTTTCAAAAATATTTCCAATTGTGTACGAATATTGCAAGTGTTTTACAATATTGACATATCGATATTGGTATACCCTTCACAAATTTGATCTAATGAAAATACGTGAAATTGAATGCTAGTCGTGTATTATTGATTAAATCGAACCATAACACATCATATCAATAGATGTATATGTGGGCATTTCTTTGATCAGACGGATTAAATATTAATCAGTAAATATGAAGCTCTGACCATATATATCTCAAAGTTGCTATCTAGTTCAATGAGTAGTTTGGTGCAGTGGGTAGAGCGGGCGGTTCGTAGAACGAGGCGGTTGTTGTCACGGTTCGAATCCCGGTCAGAACAAGTTTTTTTTTTTGCTTTCGTACTATTATTATTACAGTACGACAACACAATATTACTACAAAATTGCTTCAGTATTGCTGCAACGTTGCATTACTGTATAGGACATTCGTGAAATATTATTTAAATATTTGTACAATATCCCGAGAATACATATGCATATGCTGCATATTAAAAATGGACCAAACCTATATTGCTACAATATTTCAAGCACGTAATTTGAAGATGTACAAATATTCTACTGATATTGAATATCATTTTCGATATATTTCATACATATTGTATAGATGTGTTTGTGCTGTCTGGGCCTGGACACCAGGAACTATGAATAATTTTTACGAAAATGAGCAATCTAGACTTCCACATTACTAATTTCGTGAATAATTAGCAATTTGGACTTTCACATTACTGATTTCTTGAAAAATTAGAAATTTAAACTTTCGCATTACTGATTTCTTGGAAAATTAGAAATTTAGACTTTCGCATTACTGATTTCTGGTATAATTAGCAAATTATTCTTCACTAATTGACCATTTTTAGAACAATTAATAATTCTCTTTCTAGTGAGTGACATTTTTTGAAAAATTGAAAATTTACTTCTACCTAATTGATGAATTTTGTGAAAATGGGAGATTTGACGAAAGAAATTCATCATTCACCCTATAATTTTCAATTAAATAATTCAATTCACAGATTTTCAGCATATTACCAATTATCAACGCTGTAAATATTATTATTAAATCATAAAAATTTGTATGCTTTGCCAATATTAATTGGAACAATCTTTTCAATTCGATCAAACAATATTCCCGAGTTCCAAAACAATTGACAATATATGACCAAAATATCCCTGGAATCATCATTTTTGCCGATTTCTGAACTCAATACATTTCGGATGAAGTGAGACAAACAAACTTATTCATTCACTTTGGTCATAACTAATTTAGATGAGCAAAAAAGTTTTATCTCGTTACTTTAGCTTGATTGATTGAAAACATTATTTGCAGCATTAATGCATATCTCATTTCGTCCAACTGACAAACATATCAATGCCAAATTTGAAACGCTGTGGTATTAGCCTCAGAATACACAGATTGATCACTTTTGAAATGTGTGACAGTTTCAACGATGCAACATGTTGCCGAACGTATTTGTTATAAATATAAGTATGAATTTCAACACATCAACTCTAGTTCTAAAGTGTGCATCCACAAAACAGAAAAATAAACCTAATTGGAACTTTAAACAACCCTGAAAATCTCTCCGCTCAACTGAAATGGGTGAAAAAGGGCTTCCACACCAAATGTAACTAATGACGATGCGCTTCAGGTAAAGCCCTACCGATTTTTTCAAAGTATCAGGGATAAGGAAGAGCTGATTTCTGTACAAATGGCTCTTACCGTAAATATGTCCGAGTACAATGAGTCGCCAACAAAAAGTTGATACGAACATTTCTCACGTTTCTTCATAAATACTTAACTTGTTCACTTAAATGCCCTAATCGTCTCCAAGATTACCTGTGACAAATTATTCATTGTACATGACATAATTTCTCTCCTGATTTTCCAATTGGGACAATGATAAAAGTTTAGAATAAAACTAACGATAAAATAATCAGAGTCTGCGAAAAATTATCTAGGTTCGGACCATAATGTAATGTATCAACAATTCTGGAGTTACATACCTAACATTATACCCAACAGGCTTCATATTATTTAACAGAAGACTGGTGAAATTTTTGGCAAAAATTGGTTTATCAATTCCCACAATGTTGGAGAGAGGTGGACAAGAAAATCCTTTCAGAAGGTTTTGAATAATGGTAGTACAGACTGTGAAAAAAATGCAGTCTTCTGCGATGAAAGTGTAGACAAGGAATTTGAGGCAGCGGTGGGCAAAATCTTCATCGCTAAGGTTCTCTGCACTTACATTTTCACCGCAGGAGGCTGACGTTTTTTTTCATAGTCTAAGCTACCATTATTCCAAAAATGTTGGAAGGATTTTTTTATGCGATAACGATATTCGATATTCAATATTCGAATGCTCAAGGAAAATTAGAGTGAGCAGCAGCTATAACCCTGTATGCAACGAACTCCATTCCCGGTCCCAAGCCCAGATGGGAAAAAGGAGGAGGGCTACACGCAGAGCTACACGTTGCAGGTATATAGGAAAAAAAGGACTGTAACGAAAAAGCTTGTAATACTCAATAGAGGTTCAAATTTCGCGTCAGATGTCTAAG
>JAFFZH010007128.1:0-49265 GCA_018420115.1 Euura saliciscinereae
CCCCCCCCCATTCGTCGGTACCTCCACACCTACATTCTTCGTTCTTCGACTGGATCTTATCTTCCCTTATCGCACGTTACGTCTCGTTCTTGACGATGAAATTCAAACTATCATCCTAGTATCTGGCTCCAGATTCTTCAGCCCAATTATAATTCTCGATAAAGATTTAGACAGAGTTTAACTACCCAACATACAATTCGATTTCAAAGGTGAAGCGTATAGGCTTACAGATGAAACCATTACGGGCTGCTAAACTTAGGTATATTTATCGGCATATAGGTAAAAATTGGCGGACTAACAATCGTCTGTACACGTGTGACACAGTTCTGCCTCATTAATTCTGATTGCTTCGATTGAGTCTCATTTTAATGTTAAATTTGTCGCATTGATGGAGATCTTTACATCTTCCAATTCTTCGTTCATTCTGGTCAAGTTATAGGTCAATAATGCTTGAAAAATTTATATATACGTTTTATTTGTCAGCAAAATCAAACAGCTGTCACATAACTTTTGTAGAATTGTGTGTCGATGACCTGGTTTGATCAGCCTAGTTTTTTTCACGCTACATCGGGCGTGTAGCTATAGCAGGTTGGAAACTCGGGGGGTACGGGTGGAAGGTCGTTCTTATTGCCAACGTGGAAGATGACGTTCATCCCAATGGAAATGTGATACAGAAAGTGGCAATGAAATAGCCACCAGCCTGCAAGAATGGGACAATATCACATTTCCATACTTATGTGAATCTCAAACGAATCGTGTCACGTACCAGGATTGTTGGCCTTGAATCGAAAGATGACGTATCCAGCATGAGGCACCGAGACAGTGTCCTTTCCAGGCGGTTGACGATACTGTGCCGAGTCTAGCATCCCCTGATGCTCGTTGATAACGTTGATAATGTCACTTCTCGAAATATTTCTTGCGTCCGAGAAGCGCCCGATCTTTAATAATTGGAATGCGTACCCGTGAAGGTGGAACGGGTGCGCCAGCATAGGCTGGGACACTGCAACGACCACGAATTACACAGCTGATTTCTCACTCATCGACCAAACTGATAGATCAACTATTCCCTCACCTTCGTCGTACACGATAACCTCCACGATCGCTCCCCTCCTGATGTGATGGGTGTGCGGACATTCGCAAGGTGTTCCACAGTTACGAGGCAGATTGTTACGGTTGCAAGTCCCGGAGGAATTCATGTACTGTGATAGCGGCGGAACTCGTGGGAACACGAACGAAATTCCATCAACCACACTAGCGATGAGATCCGTGTCTGCTGCCACTGCATGTATCGAGGACCAAACAGTCAACGGATTAGACGCAGATTCGATTATTCTGTACAGGATTATAGCGATTAACTTGCCCAAGAATCGAGGGTAGGATCCCGGTTTGAAAAGTTCCTGAATCGAAGTGTTGAACGTGAAGAATTGGTAAGGCAGGATGATTCGATGATCGGGTTGGGCTTTGAGAATCTCTGCAGGCACGGTTTTCACGGCTTTAAGCTGATTAGCACAAACGGCGTTGGCTCGTGGCTGATCGCACTTGGCGTCCGGAGGATTGTAAACCTACGATAGAAGTGCAAATTAGTACGAACACGTATCTAATTCTGCCTCGTCTACTCACTATTCCTTTTTCCAAACCAAGAATATAACCAGGCTGAGGAGTTCCAGGGTTTGCCGGACCACCTGCGTATCTCAGGATCGCAATTTGGCTCGACTGAAATCTGTCGCACTCCCCTAGGGCTCTGACTTGGATCCAGTAGGCACCAACGAACTGATTAGCGTTCAAGATGAAGTCCACACGTTCCCCTGAAATGAGATTATTCATCACGTTCTCACTAAACATTTCGGAAAAACTTCACGACAAAGATTAGGTACTCGCCAGACGAAGATATTATCGTGTTTACAGGAGTTGGCTGTACCGATTCGCCATCCTGCGCGATCAGCGTTACCAGATGTCCCTCGATCGTCATTTGAGCCGGACAAATTGAGCTGAAGGAGTTTATCATGCGAAAACGGTACCTCTTACCGGGCTGAACAAAGAACGTTTCAATCTGGACCGGAATCGTTTGTTTCGTGGTCGGATCCTGCGGAGATGAGCCACATCTGAGCGTTTGACTAATCGATGGTGCGAATTGATTGTACCTTCCAGCGTCCTTTTCCGTTGATGAGAACACTCTCCGGTATTTGACCGGGATTTCTTCGGGTGCGTCCGGGGAAACGTTCGATCGACACGTCGTGCATCCAGTCGCTCAGCAAAATCACGTGCGTGAGGAGGTCCTGTTCGTACAGTCTGATGTGAGGCTCTGCACTGGGCGGTTGGCGAACTATGAGGCTTCCGTATACACCGTCAATTTGTTGTAAACCGGTGTGAGAGTGGTAAAAGTGGGTGCCTGGGTTGCTCGCGACAAATTGGTACCTGAAACAATCAGACATTTCCTGGTCGCACGGGTCCAATGGTCGGTGAAGAATCGGTATCACCTGAACGTAGTTCCAGACGGAATGGGACACTGGGTCAGAAAGGGAACCCCGTCGTAGTACTGATAGTCCTGCTGCCATAGACCGTGCCAATGAACGGTGACTTCCATTGCTTCGATACTGTTTTTAACGTCGACGATGATCCTGTCGTTTTCGCATACCTGGATGCTCGGTCCGGGCAGCATCCTGTTTATGGACAGCATTCCTCGCTCGAAACCATCCGCCTCGATGCATTGGCATTGGGGAACATTCGATATTTGATTTGTGTTGTTGGGTTTGCACAGTTCACAAGCCCTAAAATCAGATCAGAGATTATTATGATCATTCCCTGACATTGTGCAACTCTGATAGATAATCAGACGGGAAATTCAGCGCAGTTCCGGTTTCACTCAAGCGCGTTTTATTCGTTTGAATGCGCGTTGTATGATTTATGGAAGCGCATTAGCATCGCATACCTTCTAACGCCTTTCTAAACCATTGTGTAAGGTTCCAGGTGTTTACCTAGCTAATTCAATACCGGGAGGATTTTAATTAATAACACGCACCTGCTCATCGTAACGTAGTACTCGAGGGTGAACTGATAGTAACAATATCGTGGCTTGTCACCGTCTTTGCAGGCCCTGGCGCATTCCTCGGGTGTAGAAAACGCCTGCTCCTCCTTCGACCAAAAGTTGTTGTATTTTTTCCTCGGCGAACGGTCAGATTCGTCGTACTCAATTTCGTTCCCACCTCAAATAGAAATAGAAAATCAATCAAAAATTAATTGGTTCCAATTGAATTTCAAACGTTACCACATTTTGCGTCCGATTTTATCTCAGGTGCAATAAAATATCACGAGTAATATGTACCTTGATGTCCATATCGCCGTTGAGATCGAGTGTCTGGAAGGAGGCTGCAAAGCGCCAATACGACAAGAAAAGTGTCCTGCAGGAGCATGGCGAGCCGTCTGATGCGGTGTGAGCTTATTAGACTGACTCCAGTTCTGCAGAGCGGTTTCTGTTTCACATTCGCGGTTACGCAATAATGTGCAGTGTATGGAAAACTCGGTACAATGCAGCTGCAAATTGACGGGGGTAAAATTTCCCTACCGAAAGTATTGTGACCGTTGCCGATCTTATCCTGTGGTCCGATTCTTGTCTATAAATCAGTACGGAATGATAAAGATGAAAGATACAATAACAGGAGAAATTTTCTTCACAGAATTCCGACTGTACTGAACTTGACCGCGTCTTGTTCGACGATTTTTTGCGTCATTCGTCGGTGAGGTCGTCGATAAAGTTTTGCCCTCGAGTTTCCGTGTTATCACATAATAACAATGTGACTACTATTCACTAGTTGCATAAGATAGTGGTTCATTACGGTATCGAAATAATGTTTGATTCGATTCCGTTGTCGAGCCGATTATCAGCAATCCAAGATAAGTTTCGTCCTTGCCGAGTCATAACAGTAGCATACCTTTCGGAACAGCTTTCTAACAACTGTCTCACTTTTATTTTGACATTCCAAACGTAACATATTAACAGGCTCTGAGGCCCACGCCTCCGCGGTTACGGTTCAGCGGAATCATTCCCCTCGAACCTTGTTTAGGGACACTTGAAGTATCGATAAATTTCATCTCACCGAACCATGAAAAACGGTTTCAGAAATTTTGATCAAAATTTCCAGTGGCGTATAATCAATCCATCTCAAAATTCGCTATCGAATCGATTCCTGCTCAATAGTGGACAGAGGTGGGTGTATTTCATTTTCCGGGCAAAGACACGAGTTCCGGATGGCCGACCACGATGCGAGTCGGGTTATATAACGGTGGTAAGCATTAGATTCGACGTGTACGCGGTTATAACTCATTGCTAATCTGGCTTTGATGACTATCGATAGGTTTTACGACAGTCGACTGGAATCGCGAACTGTCTTCGAGTAATCAACGCGTCGATAAAGAAAATTAATGAACGAAAAGATCAGAGATTAAGGCGAGATCGCGAGTCAAGATCTACAGCTTTATACCAGGAAAACACGCAGCTTCCGTAATACTGTGTGATATAATCTAATCAACATTCACAGAACGTGTATTCAATGCGCGGGCTCCAACCACGCGAGCTTGGCACCTCGAATATCGAGTAGAAAGCTGAGTTCTAGTGATACGAAAAATTGAGATAAGTCTCGGCGCAGGGTGTGGGTATCGCAGCTGACCGGATACCGCGAAGCAAGTGGACCTCGGCTTCGCTAAAGTTGGCTGGTTAGGTTGCAAAAGACGAAAGATAGCAAAAGATTGTGGATGGTCGATCTGTCAGATGGTGACCGACCAAAATTCAAACCAAATGTTAATTACTTAGAATTTTGAAGAAAACTTCATTTGAAGCGAATTCAAATAAAAATGCGACAGATCCAAATGTATGGAAACAAAATGCACTGAGAACAAGAAAACACGTGAAATTTCCAATGTCGTCAGAAGCTTGCGTTACACGCAAGGTTTGTAGATTTGCATAGAATATCCTGACGAAAAATCGTAAAATTACATGTGTTCGATGATTGAAATGACGATGATTATGGGTATAATTCATTCTTTGCTATATTCATACTTATTGCAAACCACATTTTCAGTTGGACAGGTGAAATTAATACTATCGAGTTGCGAAATTCATCTAAATCGAATATTTCGCGCTCCACTGAACAATCCGAGGCTTATTTGCTTCTATCAGATATTAATTGAGTCAGGAAAAGATGTCAACTGAAGTAAATTGCCGCTTAACGATGAGATCGTTGAACGAACTGCACATGTTTTTTCCACTGGACTGGAGCCTACGAATAGTTCCCGAGAATTATGGATGTGATGACACAATGATCGTTTAGTACATCGAATAGCACAAGTGGTCAATGTAAACAACCAAATGAACAGACCAAATATTGAGTTGTCGATCCGGATATTGGTGATACCACAGGGTTATGGAACCGGTATTTCAAGTAATTCGATTTATTGTTTACTCAGTTATGACAGCTGTTTCATTTGACTAAATATACTGCTCAACAAAATTAGCGGGTGACCGTAAATGGCTGATCGTGCTAAAAGTGACCCACCAATTTCATATAATGTCGATATTATCGTCATATTCGTTCATATATGATAGTCCCGTCCAGTTGAATGTTCTTGATTGTAGTGACCCCATTTCGGCGTGTAGTACCCTTCGGGGGGAGTGATTTGAGGTCTAAAATTGCCGCAGGTGGGAAAGCCTTTTGGAACCGGTGGAAGATCCTTATGTTCACCGACATGGATGACCAGGTTCATTCCGGCGGCTATGTGGTACAGGAAGTGACAGTGAAACAGCCAGTATCCTGGAAAAAAAACAACGACAACAACGTGAATACAGTCGTTACGAGAACCCTAATGTCGTGTTAATAAGTGGCGGTGTAGTAAGAAAATTACCAGGATTATTTGCCATGAATCTAAAAACGGCGTAGCCATTGGAGGGTATCGCAAGAGTGTCTTTTCTGGGTGGCTTATCCATCATTCTGTGGATGAGACCTCGCTTGTCGAGGTCAATAACGTGGTCAACATTGATCTTTGTTAGATTTTTGTCCTGAGATCGACCTGTGCCTATCACGTAAAAGTTGTATCCGTGCAGATGAAATGGATGCGTCAGATTCGCAGCCTCGCCTGTTGAGAAAATGACGAATAATTCGTTGGGCAATATGAAACAATGGCGTTCAGATTCTGTTCGATATCATTTTTCTCACTTTCATCAACGAGGATCACTTCAACGACTGCACCTAAGGGTACTTTCACCAAGTGCGTGCACGTACACGGTGCTGTACAATTTTTTGGGGGATTTTTTCCGTTGCAGAACTGTCCCTCTGGAATATCAGATATCTGGGAGAGTGGTGGTGACGGTGGGGATTCGTAAGATATTCCGTTGATGAGGGACACGATGGCCTGGCCACGCGGTGATACTGTAAGTTAATTTGATGTGGATGAACTTCCCAGTTTTTAACCACGTTAAAAGAAAAATCTGAACGGTAGATTTACCCAAAAAATTATCGTAAGTGTTCGGTTTGAAGAGATCTTTGGATTCCATTGTAAAAAAACGGAATGGTAAAAAGATTTTTGCATCCGGGGTGTCCGTTAGAGTTTTTATGTCGATGTGCTCGGCGCTCCTCAAATGATCTATACAAATGGCGTCTTCTCGCGGTTTGCGACAGTTACCATCCAGAGGATTCAGGAGCTAGAATTCAAAAAGATGTGTGATAGAGAAAATGTCGCAATAGTTTGACCGTGTTTAGCGGGACAGTCGCGAGAACATTGACTTTTGGAACTCTTACCTTTCCCTCGAACAGGCTTCTGTTGAAGCTCGGTGGAGCAGATAAAAGCTTCCTATGAGTTCCTTCGTAGCGAAGGATGCCTAATTGCTGCATAGCTCGCTCGGCACATTCTCCAAGACCGCGAAGGTGGATCCAATAGTCACCGGGGGGTTGGTCGGCATGTAGCACAAAGTCGTATCTCTCTCCTGTGAAATATAAAAAATTCAATTCAGCATATTGGAAGATTAATAAGTTCAAGACACACAAAAAAAACGGTTACTACTGTTTTCTTCTTGATCTACCTGGAAGACTGATCATATTGTGAACCTTTTCAGGTTTAACTGCTTCTCCATCCGTGGCAATCACGTATAGTGCATGACCTTCAATGCGCCATGCAGCTGGACAGACGCTACAGAAGGCATTTACCATTCTGAACCTATATTTGCATCCTGCTTTGACGGTGAATATCTTGTAGGGTGTTTTGGTCCTAGTGCCGTTGTCGTACTGCGGAGAGATCAAATGGTTGTTAAATCTAGTATGCCAAAATCAACCAATGGGGGATCATCTCGTACCGTGTATCGCCCTTTTCCATTTATCAGTAGGGAATCTGGCTGCTGACCCGGGGTGTTGAGCAGTCCCGGAAAATGTTCTATAGTTTGATCGTGCATCAAGTCACTGATCACTATCACATGATCTATCGAATCGTAATCATACAGATGTCCGTTGGGATCTTTGCCTACCGGTTGTCGGACCACTATGCTTCCGAAAAGACCATCCAGTTTCTGAAGTCCAGAATGGGAGTGCCAGAGATGTGTACCTATGTCTACTGCGGTCCATTGATATCTACAAGCCGCGGGTTGCATGACGTTGTGTAACAGTCACGAACAATTGAATGCGCCGCACGTTGACTTACCTGAAGGTGTCCCCTTGGTTAATGGGGCACTGTGTCAGGCGAGGCACTCCGTCGTAGTACTGTGATCCCTCCTGCAGAATTCCGTGCCAATGGATCGCGGTCTCCATACCCTCCATCTTGTTGGCAACGTCAATGATGACTTTGTCGCCCTTGCAGACCTGGATGCTGGGACCGGGAATCATCCTGTTCGCGCACAAGACTGTTTTCTCAACGCCGTCGGTCTGAATGCATTGGCAAGAGTTGGTCACCTCGTTAGTGTTGTTTGGAGTACAGACATTGCAAGCCCTGTCAGATGCATAACGAACTTGTCAAATTACATGGATCTAATTATCGGCACTGCTGATGATTAACACGATCGAGTGCAAATCTACTTACAACCCCATGCTGGTGTACGTTTCCAGGGTGAAGTGGTAGTAGCAGATCTTCGGTGGTTCTCCAGCGCGACATGTTCGCGCACATTCCTCAGGTGTCGACAATTTCAGATCGTCTGGCTTATCCTGCGGCTCTGTCACGAACGAATAAAAATAACAATCATATATCGTTCTTGCAACCTTGCAAAATAAAACCAAAATCATGTGAGCAGGGGTCACGAGGAGACCAACGCGATCTCAACTGTTCACACAGCTGTCGCGATGTTCTTTCATAGCCACGTACGCAACGCTCGATTATTTTCTGATCCACAGCTTCACCGATGCAGATGTTGTTCACTTTTCGAAAGATGATCGAGTATTGCGTTCGCAAAAATCGTTATGAGCTGTGATTTGATGTGTGTATTTGAACTGAACATTTCAAGTCTTACTTTGAGTATGCGAAGCTCCGGTTTCCAAGAAGGTTGCCAAAAGCAAGCAGTGAATGAAGATGGAAAACCGGTCGATGTGAAAAAGACGTTTTGTGAATCCACCTCGAATTGAGAATTTCATTTTTCGCTAGGTATCCCACGCTCGGAGCTATTCTGTGATCAACGACTTCGAATGGTGTCGGAGCTGAAAAACTGAGTTCCAACAGAGTTTCTCTGGCACTGAGCTGCAGTCGCTATAGTGCTCGTTATATATTATCGAAGATGTAACAAGGAACGAGTAAGCAGCAAAGATAATAAACTCGATGATGTGCAAATAGATTTCCAGCTATGGTAACAGTAAAAAGAGAAAAAAATAACAATATATCGGATTATAACGATCGATCCTTATATCTTCGAATGTGTTATCAATTTACGTTTTCAACACAAACCGAGTGACCTTGTTTCGGGCAAAAACCAAGTTTTTTGTTTTCCCGGAACAGCAGAACTGATTGTGAGTCAGAGAAAGCTGTGTCTTTACTGTACGGGACCTTGACTCGAATGGCTCGACTGCTATTTTTTCGAAAAATATTTCAATGAAAATAATGTTATACATTTACTCTACCATTACCAACCCTGACATCGCAGCCCGGCAGAAAAATAATTTAAATTTGTCCAGGTGGATCAACATTCAAGGCGACTGTAAAGAAATAAATATCAGTCACTTCATGACGTTGGTAGTGAACCCTGATGAGGCAAGTTCGTCGTTGTACAGACGAGGCTTGTGAAGTAAAATCAGTTTTTCGTTGTCTAACGTAACAAATATTATTGCCGATGATTGATCGATCGAACGAGAAACAAGCTGATTCTTCTCAACATCCCGTCATCGTCAGTTGTTCTTGATTAATCCGAATACTGTGAATTACACTTCAACTTTTCGCCGTTGATGCAGTATGCTGTCTTCTCAATTGGAAAGTCCCTGAGCGTGGGAATGACGGAGTAAAATGGCAGTTATGATAACAACTTCATAAATGAAAATAAATTTATCCAGTATTTTGAATACAAATACAGACGTGTGACTAACTAGGGGTATATTCCACTCAATTTGTTTAGAGCCACTGAAGTGAGTGCTTTGTTTGTTTAGAGCCACTGAAGTGAGTGCTGTACACCGTACTGACATTGGTCAATATCACAATAATTTTTTCTATCCGTTCTATCCGTTTCTATCAGCACAAGGCTATCAAAAGTGTTGCAATAGGTCCTTGATTTAGGCATAGGACATTATCCTCAGTGGACACAGCGAGCTTTTTGAATGAAAACTAACATTGATCTTTTTTGCTCAGGTGGATTTACGCTACCCACGTACAATTAATCATTTTGTTCAATAAAGCCATTAAAAATGGCTTCGAATTGAACCCAAATTATTCAATTTTTACTTTTTTACTTTTTCAAATGAATGAACTAGATCTAGACAAGACAAAATGTAGCCAGAGCATATACCAGGGCACTGTCTTTTCGTAACGATAAGCCATGTATAGTTTTGATCGCCACACGATACCTACTGCCTCAATGACGAAATATTTATATTGAGAGAGGGCTTCAACAGTAGCATAGATCGAAAGTACTGATAGCTGTGTATCAATGAGGAAATATTATCACTTGTCGATGAATAAATAAATATAAATAACGTACATTTCCATACAGTGAATGTCATCTGAATGACATTCGGCAAATTCATATGAAATATAATAGAATGGAATAGAACAGATCCATTTTTATAGGGATCCTAGGATAAAATGGACGAGTTCAGACAGTATCATACAGCAAATATGAAAGGTGATACAAATTACGATTAGCTCATAGAGAAAATAGGAAAATGAGGATTTAATTTATAATCTCAAGGGTGCGCAGTGACAGTGGGTAAAAATGAGATAAGTCTTATAACAGTTTTAAGAATAACTTTATGAAGATAAAATATTTTCGTCTCAGATTATTGAACCAATGATAGAGTGCTGCATGCACCGAAAGCTAAATCGTTAAATTCAGCCACATCATGATACCTAAAAGTGACCGTCATATTCAATTGGAGGTAAATGATTTCCGCATCTAGGAAAGTTTGGTGGAACCGGTGGAAGATCCTTCGGTTCACCAACGTGAAGAAGCAGCTCCATGCCGATGACTATATGATACAGGAAATGACAGTGCAGCAACCACCAGCCTGAAAAAGAAGGTCAACGTTTGGAAGATCGAACCTAATTCTGACAACGTAACAATTACTGTGATGATAGCGATTGTGCAGAGAACGAAATACTGACCAGGGTTATCGGCTCGGAATCTCATGATCACGTAGCCTCCGGTTGGTACTGCCACGGTGTCCTTGAAAGGCGGTCGATCCTCGTTTCGACAAAGCTGATTTTTCGCATCAAGCTCCATAGCATGTTTCACGCTCATTTTCGACACATTCTGGGCCGGCGATTTACCCATTCCAATCACGTTGAAGGCATATCCGTGCAGGTGGATCGGATGTGACAGAGTCCCTGTTCCCACTTGATGTGGCAAGAGTGACGAAGCATGATATTTCAGGTTAACTTATAATTCAAGTTAATAGACGTGGAAAAATATTGACCGAGGTGTGTATCGTTATTACTCTCATACCTCCGTCACTGATGATATATTCGACGATGCAGTTTAACGGAATGTCAACCCGTTGGGCACAGCCACAAACGCCACCGCAATCGGTAGGCATTTTGTTCGCGTAGCACCATTCGTCTGGAGGAATGTCTTTGTACTGGGATACGGGTGGCGAAGTCGGATAATGGAACGTGATATTGTTGACTATGGCAACGAGTGAACCAGGACCCGCAGCTGTAAGGTTTTGACGTTAGGTCAAAATAGTCGCGTTGCGTATCCCGAAACTTGCCTTGCAATTGAATAATTGACTCACCTAAAAAAGTTTGGTAAGTGTTAGCCTTGAATACGTCATTGGGTTGGTATGCTTGGAAGTCAAGAGCGAAGTGGAACTTTGCACATGGTTTTCCGTGGATGAGTTCTCGGTCAACAGGGACAGCACTCTTCAGCTGACTTATGCAAATAGCGTCGTCGCGAGTTGTGTTGCAGCGGCCGTCCGGTGGACCAAGAATCTTGGATAAAAAATCATGTGAAATTAGACATCGGGCCTTCTCTCTCTCTCAAAATTCGAGCGAATCACTCCTCACTTTCCCCAGAGGAAGATTCCGTGTCCAAGTTGGCGGCACAGAAGTTGGCAATTCGGGTTGTCCCTCATATCGAAGAATTGCGAGCTGCTGAACTCCTCTAGTGCCGCATATTCCGAGAGCACGAACTTGGATCCAGTAAGATCGTACGGGCTTGTCAGCACTTATCACAAAATCGAATCGTTCTCCTGGAATGAGAAAAAATCATGACGCGAATCGAAGAAAAATAAACAAGTAATGAACTGACTCTAACGCGTCACGCAAATTGCGATATTTACCTGGAAATGAGTTGATAGTAGTGACGTTGGTCGGTTTGACGGGTATTCCATCAACAGATATCAGGGTTAGATTGTGTCCTTCGCAGGTGAATTGAGCAGGACACGTGGTGCAGAATGAATTGATCATCCTGAACCTGTATCTTCTGCCATGCTTGACCGACAACACTTCATATGGCGTGGTTGTGGAGACGTTGGTGACTGGATCCTGCGGACACGAAGAGTCGGTTGAAAATTAACTGACCTTTTGTCATTGAGGAATTGAATGTACTCCTACCGTGTATCTTCCCTTTCCATTGATCAATATCGAGTCCGCGTCATGGCCTGTGCCGTTGATTATATGTCCAGGGAACTTTTCTATAGCCTGAACATGCATCCAGTCAGCCAGCAGAATCACATGCGTCAGTGAATCCTCGTCGTACAGTTTGCTGTTGGGGTCTTTGCAGGGTGGTTCACGAACGATTAGGGATCCATGAATACCGTCCATCTTCTGCAGGCCGGTGTGTGCGTGCCAAAAGTGCGTGCCTGCGTTGTCAACCAGGAAGTCATATCTGCGATAGACAGTTGATTTCGACACATCGTAAGATACCACCGTCGATTGAATTGTTTTCACACGTGCAGAAAAGTCAACACTCTTCTCTTACCTGAAGGTGCTCCCTTGCGGAATAGGACATTGGGTCACCATGGGTACTCCGTCGTAGTACGGGGATTTCTTTTGAAATACTCCGTGCCAATGAATCGTGACTTCCGCGGCTTGCATGCGATTTCGAACGTCTACCACGATCCTGTCCCCCTTGCAGGCTTGGATGCTGGGCCCGGGAAGCATTCTATTCACAGTTAATATCGTCCTCTCCCAACCGTCGGCGGTAACGCATTGGCAAGTAGCGTTCAGCTGGTTGGTATTATCCGGCGTACACAGCTGGCAAGCCCTAGACAGAATTTACCATATTATGAAGTTGCTCTGCTCAGGAAACCCTTGCGTTCGATTGACGAGACTAAAACTCTTTACCAACCCTCCGAGGACGGTGTACGCTTCCAGTGTGAAGTGATAGTAGCAGACCTTGGGTGGCTCTCCTTCGCGACATTGGCGAGCGCATTCTTGAGGCGTTGACGGTCTTCGCTTTACCGGTGGTTTCTTCGACCCTGTTAGGATACACCAAGAAGTTAGACTGAGACATTCCACGCCGATGCGTCGACGGCAGTGGATTAGAAGCTCAATAATTTTTTATTATTGTCTACACTGATCAATTAACTCCCAAACCTCGATTTCCGACATCTTCGGACTTAGCTGCCACTAGAACAAAGTCAGGAGCCAGTAAGAAGCACACGAAGATCATCGACCACGCCTGATTCGGACCCATCGTTCGGGTGTTCTGGTTTGACTCTATCTGAACTTGCTACACTATTCGTTTTACGTGTTGGAGATTGTCGATTAGGAAAAATTGACATGGCATTCACCATACATTGAAGACAAGATGCTACTACGAAGATCTTACTCCAGAGTTATATAGGCCGGAGGGGTATAACGTCAAGTCCAAGTTTTGACCTTGCGAGGTCGAATTGGTATTTTCTTCGATTTCAAGACATCTGTCTAATCAAAACGCCGTGCTATTCTTGTCGCGGTCGCAAGTCAACAATATCCGCATCTTCAACATCAATTCATTGTCAGTCCCATTGTCCGAACATCTTTCGAACTCGCTGAGGTGGACTCCTTCATATATTTTCCTCATCTTGTTGATCTTTTTACAGCTGGTCGACCCAGCTGAACGAAAGCCCTGTGCGCTGTGATGGTGCTACATTTCCATGATTATTGATCACGGCTGTTATCGAGGTGATTCAAATTACACACTTTCGGATGATGAATCCGTGCGATTAGGATTAGATTTTGAGTGGAACAGATAGTTTGGCATCGCATTATGACGATTGGCTTCACGATATGAATTCTTAAATTTCTGTTTGTGTTTTCACGCTGAACTTTATGTACGTCAACTGCACGAGTTTCAATATTGACTTTGTTGTCCGCATGCCAATGTGTCATATTGGTAATTTGTTTTATTTATAGGTAAATACGTTTCGGATCTTAGGTCGTAGGTAGTACCCGAAGGTTTTTTTTCCAGGCATAAGGTAGGACTTAAACTCGGAATTAAAGAATATTTAAGCATGTCATATGCATGGTGAGGTCATGAAGACATAGCCATATTGAGACAGCTGGGCTTTTTCAGCAGCATGAATTAACGGTAGCGGAAGTATTAGAAAAAGAATGTGTCATCACTTCTTCATCGACGAATGAAAATAACGCAAGTACATCGATGAGTGAGTAAAATTTGTATTGATCCCATCCACTCGAAATATGTGATTCAATGAAGCACGGCATAAAGCTTCCGCGGCTTAGACTGGGGATGAAGGCATTTGTGAATACATGAGAAGAGATCCAATTTCATGTTTTTAATCCGTTCCGAACTTTACATTATGAAACTTAGTTACATTGCGACTTCTGATCGTATTTCTTGTGTCCAACGGGGGGTAAAAAATTACCGCACTTCGGGAAGTGAGGTGGAACTGGTGGAAGATCTTCCGGTTTGCCAACGTGGATAAGCATCTCCATGCCGACGAGTATATGATATATGAAATGACAGTGCATCAACCAGAAGCCTGAAAAAGAAGGCCAACACTCGAAAAGTCAAACTTTATTCTGACACTGCAGCAACGATTACTGTGATAATAGAGATTGTGTAGAGAACGACATACTTACCAGGGTTATCGGTCCGGGTTTTCACTATGACGTATCCCCCGTTTGGTATTGCTACGGTGTCCTTGGAAGGCGGTCGATCCTTGTTTCGACAAAGTTGATTTTTTGCATCAAGCTCCATAGCATGTTCCACGCTCATTCTTGTCACATTCGGCTGGGGTGATTTGCCCATTCCAATCACGCTGTAGGCGTGTCCGTGCAAGTGGATCGGATGTGACAGACCCCCTAATCCCACTGGCAGTGGCAGGAGAAATCGAAGATCATTGATCAGTTTTCAGGGTAATTTGACGTAACAAAGATGATAATAAGATGTTGACGACATTCTTGTTTACATACGTCCGTCAGCCATGATTATTTCCATGATGCAGTTGCACGGGACGTGGACTACCTGAGTGCAGCTACAATAGTTACCACAATTGGCAGCCGTTTTGTTGGCGGGGCACCATTGGTGTGCTGGAATGTCCCCGTACTGGGACAAAGGTGGTGATGTTGGATAGGTGAACGTGACATTGTTGACTGTGGCAACGAGGGCAACGCCACCCGGATCTGTGAGGGATTTTTTTGTTAATAAAAATAGTCGCATTACGTTTATCAAAACTTGACTTACAATTGAACAATTGACTCACCCAAGAAAGTATGGTATGTTTTCGGCTTGAACACGTCAATGGGGTTGTATACGGTGAACCCGAGGTTAAAGAAGATCGTGACGCATGGTTTTCCATCGGTGAGTTCCTTGTCGACTGGGACAGCGCTCTTCAGCTGACTTATACAAATAGCGTCAGGACGAGTTATGTTGCAGAGACCGTCTGGCGGACCAAGAACCTTCAATCAAACATTGCGTGAGGTTAGACATCAGACTTGAATTTCTCGAAACTTAAATTTGTCGACTTACTCTTCCTAAAGGGAGATACTGCGTGTAGGTTGGCGGTACAGACGTCCGGACCGCGGGTTTGCCTTCGTACTGAAGAATCGCAAGTTGGTGAACTCTTCTATCAGCGCATTCTCCAGTACCACGGACCTGCATCCAATAAGATGCTACAGGTCGGTCGGCACAAACCACGAAATCGACTCGTTCTCCTACGATCAAACGAAATTGTAATGCAAATTCCAATTTGAAGAAAAAATAATCACTGCAATGTGATTCTCAAGCTGCATGAACTCACCTGCGTATGTGATGAAGCTCGTGACGTTATGTGGTTTGATCGGTATCCCGTCAAGGGCTATCAATGTTAGATTGTGTTTCTCACAGACGAATTGAGCGCCACACACCGTGCAGAAGGAATTGATAAATCTGAACCTATATTTTGTGCCATGCTTGACGGTAA
This sequence comes from Euura saliciscinereae, assembly GCA_018420115.1. NCBI lineage: Eukaryota > Metazoa > Arthropoda > Insecta > Hymenoptera > Tenthredinidae > Euura > Euura saliciscinereae. The sequence goes on from JAFFZH010007128.1 coordinate 16,017, forward strand.
ACACTTCATACGGGGTAGTGGTAGAGACGTTGGTGTCCGGATTCTGAAAATACGATAATTCGGGTGAGAAATTTACGAGTGAATCAATGGAATTGGTCTCATCACCGAAATCGGATTTCCCCATACCGTCCATCTTCCTCTTCCATTGATCAATATCGAATCCGGGCGCTGACCTGTGTTGTTGACCGTACGTCCGGGGAACTTTGACGCTGATTGTTCGTGCATCCAGTCAGAAGCCAGGATCACGTGCGTTAATGAATCTACATCATAAAGGTGACTGTTGGGGTCTTCGCAGGGTGGTCGACGAATGATGAGGGATCCGTATATACCATCCATTTTCTGCAGCCCGGTATGCGCGTGCCAGAAGTGTGTGCCTTCATTTCCAGCCAGGAAATCATATCTGTTAGGAACGTGATTTGAACACGTTGAAGAAATTATAATTGTCGAAGAAATCACTTGTACAAATGCCGGGAAAACAAGACTCTACACTTGCCTATAGCATCGCTTTGTCGACTCACCTGAAGGTGTTTCCTGGCAAAATTGGACATTGCGTTATGAAAGGTACTCCGTCGTAGTACTGTGAGCGTTTCTGAAATACTCCGTGCCAATGAATCGAAACTGCCATGCCATCCATGTGATTTGCAACGTCTACTACGATCCTGTCGTTCATGCAGACCTGGATGCTGGGTCCAGGAAGCATTCTATTCACGGTCAACAGCGTTCTTTGGACACCATCAGCAGTGATGCACTGGCAAGTGGGGTCCAGCTGGTTTGTATTATTTGGTGTACAAAGCTGGCAAGCGCTATGCAATTAATATAAAATTTGTCAAATTATGGTTTCCACCAATACTTTGATAATTTACATAATCAAGTACGGGATCCAGTCTTTTGAGTGATTAACGAAACGGACAATCTTTACTAACCTTCCAAGTATGACGTACATTTCCAAGGTGAACTTATAGTAGCAGATCTTGGGTGGCTCACCCTTGCGACATTGGCGCGCACATTCCAGTGCCGTTGAATAAGTCTTAGGCTCCGATTCTGATAACAATGAAAGTGGGCCAGTCATTTATGACGAGTTTATGAGATGGGATCGAATATACCGGAAGTACACTCGGTCTCCGAATGATTCTCGATATTTGTCTTTACCAAATATTCAAGTTCCATACCTGGTTCCTTGTGACACGAAGAGGTAGCTGCCCCGTCGTCAGCACTGTCTGCGAGCACGAATTCGAGAACCAGTAGGAAGCACGTCGAGATGACCAACCAATTTACTTTACCCAACCTCATCGTCGAAACGTTCTAACTTCAATTTTGATCAAGCTGCTGGTCCCCTTAGAGTAGGGAGCTGTGGATTCCGATGAATCCAGAATATAGTCACTGTACGTCGGAATTACGATGCTGTATCAACCCTCCGTTACTTCGACGACTCACTCCACTCAAGCCTGTCGTTCAGTCTGCGTTCGTTATATAGACAACGGTGGACAATTATACGCTTCGACCTTGCAAGGTCGACACAGTATTTTCTCATGCTTGAAAACATTTTTATGTAAAACATCATATCGTTCTGCTCATCGTCAGAAATGAGTAATATCGTTGTCGTTGTTCCAAAGCTGTATTATCCTAGAGGATTTCCAGAACTTGCTAATGTAGACTTATTGACAGGTTCCCCTGGTCTCGTTTATCCTCTTATCCGTCAAGTGTCAACAACAGATCCGTTCAAAGCGACATCGCCGCTACATTCACTCGCTGGTATTGCTGTTGTCGAGTTTACTTAAGCTTCAAAATTATCATCATGATCGTAATCGTTTCCAATCTAAATTCATGAACCTATTCTGTGAATGAACTGTTCACTCTTTTCTGTTCTGATACGCTGAGACAGTGGCTACAACGTTTTATTATTCAATTCGATCTCTCTGATGACAATATGACACAAACAACTCGTTTTATTTATAGTCTGAGGAATATCGTATAAACGCATGCATCGAACGTCTCATCCCTGAAGAAACACCAACGCTTATTATGTTAATCGGCACAGACAATGGAAAATGTAAGGAAGGTGTCCAACAGCTCGGCAGGAAAAACGAAATAGGTCACACTCGCGATCCTCTAGAACACATAAGTACAGTCGATTCATCCCATCACAAAGAATAATAATAAATCGTAGGATAGAGAAATTGTTGATGTGCGAACTGCGATCCTGATTCTTCGAACACATATCTGCATCGATCATCTTGCTTGACGAAATATTGTCACTTCGGACGGTCTTGCATTGTGTCTGAAACGTTTGATTTCGTTTTCGCACAGTTTTACTTATTTTCCAACGTACTCGCTGCTTTTACTCTTTGATTTCAAACTTCGAGTGGAAGAGATACTCGAGCGATGTCGTTAATTGTGCCTCGATTACGTATTAGACCACGGAAGTATAACGTCGAGTCCAAGCTTCGACATTGCAAGGACGTTGAATTAGTATTTGCATTCGTTTGAAACGTCTGTTCAATTAAAACACCATACTATTCGCTACATGATCGCGAGCAAATAACATTCACACCTTTGACGTCAAAGCCATACCTTTCGATCGTACATATTCCAACTTGATCAGGTGGCCTTATCGATGGATCCCCCCCACACTGCGTTATTGATATTTTTACCACTACCGTTTCCTAGTTATAACAATAGCTCGACGGAAAGTAATCATAGTTCGGTAGGGATCAATCTAGTATTTCTGTTATCGAAGTAATTCCAACTTCAAATTGGTCCATAATACATTTATACAAGATGTAGGTTAGGGTACAGACAAGAAAGTGTGGGGAAAGAAGCAAAAATCTAATCATAGTTTCTAGAATAACTTTATGAAGATCAAGTCCATTTAGGTCGTATAGTCAGATTTCGAACCACGGAAATTACCTATGATGGAACAGTTTATTTACGCATGAAAAGCTGATAGTTGTTGGGTTTGTAGAGGCTGTTCGCTTGGTATGAGTGAAAGTCGAGAGCGAAGTAGAACTTGACACATGGCTTTTCACGAAGTAGTTCCTTGTCAACGGGTACAGCACTCTTTAGCTGACTTATGCAAGTAGCGACGAGTTGTATCACAGATGCCGTCTGATGGACCGAAAAGCTTGAATCAAAGATTGTGTGAAATCAGACATCACCTTTTTTTTTATCATCACAAAACTCTAATTAGTGTAATTCCTTACTCTTCCCTTGGGAAGAATCTGCGGGTAGGCTGTTTGGGTTGTCCTTCATAACGAAGAATCGCATGCTGCTGAACTCTGTCGGCAGCACATTCTCCGAGAGCACCAACTTGGATCCAGTAAGATCGTTTATGCTTCTTAGCATTTATAATAAAAATCGAATCGTTCTCCTGCAATAAGAACCAACTCATGATGAGCAGACAGTTAAAAACCAGAGCAACGTACTAGGAAGGCTGCAAAACTTTCCTGGAAATGATTTGATGACGGAGACAACGGTTGGCTTGACCGGTATTCCGTCAGCTGAAATCACTGTTAGATTGTGTCCCTCGACGACGAGTTGGGCGGGACACACTGTGCAGAAGGCGTTGATCATTCTGAACCTATATCTATACCCTAGCTTGACCGTGAAAATTTCGTACGGCGTAGTGGTCGAGTCGTTTGTCATCGGATTCTGTATACACATGGTTGTAGTTTTACCGGTTGATCCTTTGCCACGATCACACTCGGTCCTACCGTCTATCTCCCTTTTCCATTGATCAACACCGATTCCGCACGCTGGCCTGTGTTGTTGACTGAGTTCCCAGGGAACTTGTCTATCGATTGCACGTGCATACAGTCAGCGATCGACATAACGTGTGTCAGTGAATCGTGATCATAGAGTTTGCTGTTGGGGTCATCGCTGGGGGGTTCGCGAACGATTAAGGATCCGTGAAGACCGTCCATCTTGTGCAACGCGGTATGAACGTGCCCAAAGTGTGTGCCTGCGTTTCCAGCCAGGTCAACATATTGTTTTTCTTATTGTTGCAATATAATACTGTCTGTACTGTATATGCATAGTACTTCCACTCGAGATCAATCAGGCAATATTGGTGTCCCCGACTCAACTTTTCTGATCTCAAATTCGCGTGAAATTGATTCAGAATATCAGCTGTGCAGCACATAATTTGTCATCGTTACGACCGGCTTCGATATGATACCATGCATTCTTTCAGGTAATGAGCAGTTTAGTATTTGTTTTCTTCTGTTTTCGCGCTACACCAGCTGTACCGTTATAACATTCAATGTGTTGATTCACAATGTTATATAGTTTTGTTACATTCTTTATTTTCAGGCGGTATTGTTGTGACGAAGAAGTATATTCATATTGATGAAGGTCTTAGATAGCTTAGCATATAATATAGGAGAAAAAGTATTATTACTTCTTGATGATGGAATATGAACAGCGTAAATCATCGAGCCACCTCATAATGTCATAATGCCTCATCGTCAGTTTTAGGGATTCTCAATTTGGATGAATCTGGATTCGATTGACTGAACATTGGAGTCACAATGACGACGATGGTATGTACATTGATATGAGATTAAATTCTAATTACCATATGTCCTTCGTTTTTTTTTTTCATCTCACGTTCATCGTAAACCACCTGAAAGTCAGCTGTATCGCTGTTTCTCGCGGTAACTTGATAAAGATAACTAACTCCAGACGGTGAGTACACACCAGCGCATCTTTTCACAGGGATCAGTTAGGTTAACAAAATTGACAGCTATATTTTTTCACGAGTATAATATCGATATTCTTTCAAATCGCCATTCCTTATCGTCTGGACAAAGGGATGCTCACGGTCGTAGACAAAGTCGATAACACCGTTGGAGGGGGTCGTAGGAAATGAGAAGAGGAAAATAACAGTTTTTAAAACAACTTTATTACTAAAAATACAATTCTCTGACGATAATGAACATGACCGATCGAGTTGAGGAGGCGTTTGTTCAACCACAATTAAGCACCTCTCGAACCCTTTGGTATGCTTTTTTTTATAATAACTATATTTAATCCGTATACAAACGCACGCTTCACGCACCATCATACGTCGTGTTACAATCTCAGCCTTGTTACATATTTTGTTGCACAAGGGCCTCATTCGACGTCTCTTTCATGCCCATACGGTCTGTGCTCACCCTGCATCGCGCTTCAATGCCAAAATTTACAGAAGCAAAGGCCTAAAATACCGAGCATCGAGGGCGAATGCAGAAGTAATAACCTTTTTAAAAATGAAAAATATATCCTTTCAGAATATGGCAAGACAAACCCCGGTTTCGCGCTACGTCATTCATAAGTGCGCGACTCACTGTAACAGACTAATAAAAAAATAACTAGTCGATTCCGGTCTCGTTCAAAGTGTCTACCTCAGATTATTATCTCTTTAACCGCTAGCTTGTGATGAGTTATTTCAAAGTAGGAAAAGTTTATAGAATAAGGCTTGAAAGTAGCCAGAGATAGTGAAGAATATTAGAATAAAAAGAGAAATACTAGATGATGATGAAGTTAATGAGTGAATCTTACAAAGTGAAAAAGTCCATTTTTGCTGAAAGATATTCGTGGGTACACGATTAGAGACCAGAATCGTCCGAGTTGAGAGAAAAGGCGTGATCGAAAGTCCGTGTCATCGGTAACTTCCTGGATTCGCCTCGCAGTATGTGTTTTTTTGTTTTCCATTATTTCACTAAACTATGGTATGACCCCAGTTTCTCCCTCGTTAATAATACATTAAACGTAATAACTAGCTACATTATTTACAGAATTTATGTTAGTAACAACATTCACACATACATATACATTTTTTCGAGATATTTTATGTGTCTTCTTCTTCTTTTTTTTTATCTTCCCTTTTTTCTTCTGTTAAATAAAAATGATATAGATGTACACATATATACATAGATTACATACACTCGCGCAGTCAAACATGCAGAAAAGAATCACCCGCACGCATATACGTTTACATATGCGTGTCCATATACACGTGCGCGTGGATTAATTTTGTTTTCTTTCGGGAAAAACAATTGTCGGAAAACATCAGCTGGTGAACCATTACTGTCTCTCAATTTTTCTCTTTTCTCTTCTCTATTTTCATTTTTCTCTGTCATCCTATTTCCATAAACCATCTGTGTACACGTATGCCTACGATTGATATACTCACAATCTGAATACATGCATATGCGTACGCGGACGGTTAAGAAAGCAACGTTATCTTCATAAGAGAAAAAAAGAGAAAAAAAAAATTCTAATATAAAGCACCGAGGAATAAATAAATCACGTAAAACATCTCAAGTTAAATAAATACCGACCAATCGATAAGGTCGCGTTGCCCTCACACTTTCTCTCAGATAATATATTATCATGTCGTGAAATTAACGACGAGTCGAGCAGCAGGGATTGGTTAAAAATGATATAGAAGTTTACAAAAGACGAAAGAACGACAAAAATCATCCCAAGCTCACCCGATTCTAATAGAAAAAAAATAAGAAATGGGCTACTTATCGGGAGGATCGAGGGCAAGAAAATACTTGAGGGTATTCTTATACCTTACGTTAAATATACTACAAGTATAAAGTGCTTTGGACCGACGTTTCTCAGCTTTCTGAGCTTATCATTGGGACTGTGATCTAGGGTCAGTGAAACGTGCTTTCTAAAGGAAGCGGCGGCGTTATGGCCGGCAGATGGTCTCCGCAGCTTGGGAAGTTCGGAGGCACAGGAGGCAAATCTCCGTGAGTCCCGACGTGGAGGACAAGATTCATTCCGATAACAATGTGGAACAGGAAGTGACAATGGAAGAGCCAGTAGCCTGAGAAAGGACAAATCAAATCGTAAATCAGAATCAAGTCAACGATTAAATATTCAAGGCTGTGTCTGCAATGAGACCGAAACTTACCGGGGTTATCGGCGCGGAATCTGAAGACTACGTAACCGTTGTTGGGTACGGCGATGGTGTCCTTGGAAGGTGGAAGATTGAACTCTCTGTGCAGAAGTCCTCTCCTGTCCAGATCCAGAGCGTGCTTCAAGTTGATCTTCTTAACGTTCTTGTCGGGCGATCGACCCATACCGATGACGTTGAAGGCGTAACCGTGCAAGTGGAATGGATGAGAGAGATTCGGCTGTTGGACTGCAGACGAAAGAAGAAAAGAGTTTTTAGTAATCGAGAATACTTCAAGGCTTCCTCGAATTAGAGGAAATCGGTTCGGGTTCGTTTCCCCTACCTTCGTCTACGAGGACGACTTCGACGACAGCATTCAGAGGGATGTCGACCTTGTGAGTGCACATGCAGTTCGCTCCACAATCGGCAGGTCGATTGTCACCGTTGCAAAATTGTTCCGATGGAATATCGTCGATCTGAGATATCGGCGGAGAAGGTGGAAAAACGAAGGAAATCTCATCGACGAGTGAAATGACGTGATCACCGGTTGGCGCGACTGAGAAAATTACACAATAAATTAGAAGAGAACAAACGTCAGGCTCGAATTCCCGATCGAAAGTTTTCATAAACCGTTTTACCCACCCAAGTAACGGTTGTAAGTGTTGGGCTGGAAGACTTCCTCTGGTCTGTAGAAGAGGAAACGGAAGGGCAAGAATATCTTGACGTCCGGACGCTCCTGAAGGATACCTTCATCCACTACACGAGCGTTTTTCAACTGATTTATGCAGATGGCGTCGTCACGTGGTCTGTTACAGATGGCGTCCAGTGGGTTGAGAACCTTGAATACACAGAATTTCAGAAATCGAATATCGATCACAACGCGAGATCCGAGTGTCGAAGGCCTGAATTTGGGGCACTTACCACTCCTTGAGGAAGACCAAGATCGTAGGTTGGGGGCTGGGAACTGGGCTGATGGGGTCCTCTGGCGTACCGAAGAATAGCCAATTGCTGAACTCGTTTGATACCACATTCTCCGAGACCACGAAGTTGGATCCAGTAGGCGCCCGGAGGCTGGTCGGCATTAATAACATAATCGTATCTTTCGCCTGTAATAAAATAAAGCAGTTAAGAAGGATCGATGGAATTGACCGATAGACGTCCGCGGAGCTTGATGACATTGGTCAATTTGAAGGAATCAAGGGTAATGGTCGTGGGTCTCAATAATGTATAATCACGGTATTTTACGTGAAAGTTTAATACCTAATAACTAAAACGACGTAGAACTATCATCCGACCAATTATAGAAGCGTAAATAGCTAGAATACGAAGAAAGAGAGTAGTTATTCAATGATTTTCTCTTACCTGAGAATGAAATGACTGTGTTTACATTCACGGGATGAACTGGTTCTCCATCTGCAGCAATTAGGGTCAGCGTGTGTCCTTGGAAGGTGATTTGAGCCGGGCATACCGAACCGAAGGAATTTATCATTCTGAACCTGTACCTGCGTCCCGGGGTTATCGTGAACACTTCCAGGGGGGTATTGGTCATGAAACCGGTGTTGGGATCCTGAATAAACAAGAAAAAGAAAAGGCAAGGAGAAATTAGAACCAGTCGATGAAATGTCACGTCGATCAACGGATTCTCCCATTAATTCAAGACTTTCTCGTACCCTGAATTGTCCCTTTCCGTTTATCAGCGCGGTCTCGGGATCCTGACCAGTGTTGACGGCCAAACGACCCGGGAAACGCTCCGCAGCGTCTTCGTGCATCCAATCGCTGATCAACATCACGTGTGTGGTCAAATCATAATCGTACAAATTACTGTTGGGATCTTTGCTCGGCGGTTGTCGCACGACTACGCTTCCGTAAAGACCGTCCATCTTTTGCAGACCGGTATGCGCGTGCCAGAAATGAGTTCCAGCGTTTCCAGCGGTCCATTGATATCTGATGATGAGATAATTGGGCTACAGCAATACGTCCATCGAAATTGGCACAACTATTTCCTCTTTACTCCCTCTGCTAAGTGGCAGCTCTGTGATGATTGATAAAATTTTCGTGAAAGTAGTCGATACAACTCTCCGCATACCTGAACGTGCTTCCTTGCTGGATGGGACACTGCGTGACAAAAGGTACACCGTCGTAGTACTGGGATCCCTTCTGCCAGAGTCCGTGCCAATGAAGCGTTACTTCCATACCTTCCAGATGATTCTCGACGTCAATGACGACCTTGTCGCCCTCACAGACTTGGATGCTGGGTCCGGGGACCATCCTGTTCGCGGTCAGGATACCTCTCTCGACACCGTCAGCGAGAACACACTGGCAATGACTCCAGACGGTGTTGGTGGCGTTTGGAGTACAGACTTGACAGGCTCTGAAGATCAAGGTAAGAATGTCAGCACGAAAATCTTGACGACAATTCAGACGAGAAGCAAAAAGCTACTCACGCTCCAAGCACGGTGTAGAATTCCAGGGTGAAGTGGTAGTAGCATATCCTCGGTGCGTCGCCCTCGCGACAGGCACGAGCGCACTCGTCCGGTGCGGAAAGTGACGGATTGCGTCTCAATTCGGCGGTTGCTCTTTCGCTGTAATCCAGCGGTCTTGTCCTCGGTGGTCTCACCGTGGACCCTCTGCTTCCGAGGTTATCGATTCCTCCGAATCCGCTCTGGAAGCCACCGTCTGTAGGGTGGGTCTGGAGGAGTCCGTGGGAAGAGGAGAAGAAGTTTGTCGTGTCGTCCTGGCCTTGGAATACATTTCCTGTCTTGATGGCAGGGCTCCAGAACGACGAGGCGGTGGACTGGTCACCAGCTCCTGACAGAACGTCTGTATAATTGGAAAAAAAAAACAATTCAAACGGTTAGTTGATTTACGATCGATAAAAAGGGGTCGAGGTGATGAAAATGCTTCCGCGTTAGAGTTATTTATAATCTTGTTCGCAATGTTAACCGGTAACCAATTAATTTACGGTTTAACATTGTCGCGTTATTACAACCACTACTAGACTGCAGAGTAATTAACTGCAGACTCGTATTGTGTTGGAATTAATAAATTACGTGAAACTCTGTTTCCTCGGATCTTTTTCTACTGCAACTAGAGTCGTACCCTAGGGGCCGAGTCGTAAGTACGCCGCCTTTGAGATTGTCGGTTGTTGAATTTTTCGTTACCGTCGTAATTGGATAAACACAAGGGGTGACTAGAATCTCCAGTTTTTCCATTTGTGCAACGTGGAAAATAATCTAGGCTTCAATTAACCGCGGATCGCTCTCTCAGTGTAGCGATACCAAATTTCATACACTCATTGCAAGTTTGTAAATTCGTTTAATTGACAGATGACCGCAGCTCTACGTAATGGGCGTGAATTGAAATATTAGAGATCAATGATTCGCCAATTAGTATCAACAATTAACAACGAAAGAAACGAAGCACCTTGTCTGTAATCAAGTTACATCATGATCAACTCCCGCCCACTTGGCAACGTGCTAACTGATCATATCCCTGATATTTGATCGACGTTAAACAATCTCTCGAGATGATGCTCCGGCTTTCTAGTCAATCAGCCAAGCCCATGGTAGAAATTTCTCGTTAGCGAACCCCCCTAGCACCTATCAAGCCCCAAACTCATTTGTCAGAAGGAAATTCCTTCGAATGATTCGATCATTGCATGAGATGCTGGAGTAATTCGCAGTTTGAGGAATTTTTGTAGCCTCTACGATGCTTTTGACTTCGTAATGATGATTAAAATTCCATGTGTCTGAAAGGAGTTTCTTTGGCCTAGAATTATTCATCTAGTTGGTAAAAATTTCTACATTCTGTTTTAGCATTGACAATGAGAGACAGAGAACTGGGTTTTAAGATCGTTCGCCAATGTGAACCGCAAGCAATGATGCCGTGCATACAATGGTTCCACGAGAGCTTCGCGAGAGTATGCGATTTCGCCATCGAACATACCGACGTTAACCTTTCATTCAGCTAAATGAACGTACAAATTAAAGATTTTCTACAGTGATTTCGTCCCACTGAATCTACGTGCGTGAATTTATCTCGATAAATTAATTGAAGGATACGTTCGAGTCATGGGAAGTTGGACTTTGAGGTAACCAAACGGAGTCTGTGCTCTGAGATCGGAACCGAAACCGGATCAGGATAACGGAATAACGAGCAATAAAATCATGCACCATGAATCGTAATGAGATCGATGGTGTAAAACACGCTAATTACTCCATGATCTCCAGCTTAGTCCCTGGGCTGGCTTGCCTCCGTGGCTTTTTAAGGCCTTGTCTAATTGCTAACGGTAACTGTAGTCAGAACCAACGTAAAGTGAAGATTTATCGGTATCCCGATATGGAATTTGTTCACAAACTTCGAAAGGGCCTCTTTCACTTGTTTTTTCTCCTAAGACTGTGGAGACGTGAGTGAAACGTGCCTGGGATAATCCTGAAGGTCGTATTCGTGAGATTTCTCAGGCATGATTCGTGTGAATTGATCCGGAGACGAAGCGATGAAAGAAAGAAGGGTAATCGAGTTTCCGGATGATTAATCGCAATTTCCGGAAATCGCGGCTCCCCAGCTGGTACCAAGCTCACCGATACTGTATTTATTCGAAACTTTTAGTTTCGATCGAACGTTTTTTGCACTACATTGGAAATCGCGGTTTCACTTCAAATGTTTCGTCACAGGGTCCAGGTTCCTACTTGCATCAATTGAAAATTTTCTATCGCGCGATTGAGGCGTTTATAATTCGCGATTTAATTAAATGGTGCTGAAGACACATAGCCGATAATAATCTCGTTTTCATTCTCCTTATTCAATCGAATTCGACGCTGAAATGGTTGCAAAACAATTTCTATTAGCGAACGCGAGACAAGATAGTAAAATCTAGTCCAACAATAGCCAGTACCGAGAAATTAATTTAGCCCCAATGACAGAGCAGATTCGATTTTCTTATTATCTTGCGGACAAAACAAACGTAACTCGTGTAAATGTAGGTTCTCGTACTTTCTATTTCGGTTTAATATCAACTGTTTATCCGCAGTCCCAGCCACATCGTGGCCCACGTAATTTCGATCCCACATTGTGTCTACTTCCTTGTTTGAACCAATCATTACTCGCTTGGTTAGACAAGTGGCTGACATAACTCCGTGGCTATCTCATTAATCAGACATCGAATACGGTTCGTACTCACTGTACTGTTACACGAACCGAATATCGAAGATGTTTTCAGGGGGAAAAAGCGAGGGGAAATAACTCAATCCGAAATTTTTCGCAATTCGAATTGATTGGTTGAATTTGAGATAATTCATGTAATCCATACAAATTCATTCAATTCGTGTTAATTCGCATGAGCTTTGATTAATTCAAAATAATTTTCGTTAATTTCGCCTGATTCAAATGAAACCAATCTAATTTCGTTAATTTAGTTCAATTTTTTGCAATTCTCCTCAATTTGAAATAATTGATCTATTGCAAATTAATTCATATCAATTCGAAATGAAATGAAGACCCGAGTATACTATACATATATGTTCAATTCATCCCACAAAGTCGATACTCGCACTCGATTAAGCTCTTCAAATAAACGACTCTGCGGTGTCTTTGAAATACCTGCGATAAAGTAAACGCGGGTAAGCTTCGCCACGGCAGTCGAGTTCTTTCGATGCAACGCACGATTGGCAATGGGATTCCTGACGATATAATAAAAATTTATCTCAAAAGGGTATATAACGCTTATCGCCTTCGACGATGATCCATTTTCTCGGCATGGTTTTATCGAATTGTCGTAAAATAAATCCTTTGCCATTTTTTGCGCATTTGGTACGACCTTGTGTCGTCAACCGGATTAGGTAGCGTTATATCCTTCAATTGATCTGTGGAATTTGGCTCCTCTAAAAAGTATGTTAGGCAACCTGAAGCTGTTCAGTCGGCAATTAATCGATCCGAGTTGCCTCGAATTTTCGTAATATTTGCACATTTATGCAACGACGAAAAAATAAGGCGATAAAAAGACTTTGGTAAATTTGTTACACTGCGAAATGTATATCACAATAATCGTTTAGCGTGTATGTATGAACCCGAAACTGTGTCATAGGCACTGCTAGGTACAAGATCTTGTCTTTTGTCTGTCACGATCATACTGAGGCAACGTGTAACACTTATTTCACAAAGACTGGTTATATCAATCGAGAAAAAAGGTTCAATTGCATTAGAACGAAGGTGGTCGTTTTTCGTTGGTAGAAAGCGACGCGGTCTCGACTAGGACCGACGGTACGAAATCTTAGACGTAACGTGGATTAAATCGATCCAGAGTCTATCCAAGAAGTCGAAGAGGGAAAAGTTCCGGTACCCGAAACTCTCTTATTCCGCATTTTTCTCACCTTTCAGTGTACAGAGAGATATTCAGTTGTCTATAACGAGATAGACAGAAAAACTTTCACCCCATGACCGATTAATCAAATTTATGGCATATCCTAAATAAAAAAGTACATAACTCGTTGAATAAGTTCCACTACTCCTCATCCGACGAAGCCTGAATATAATATCTTATAGGAATGAAAAGGACGGAGTTTTCTTTGACGTTAACCACGTCGTTTGGTATAGGATAAGAACTGTGTCAGCGGACTAGTTGGTTATAGAGATGCGCTGATTTCCGACTGGTTTTATCTGGGACGATAAACTGATGAGACCGGAAACATCCGTTATACACACGGTGCTGGACACGCACCTGTATCTACACTAAAAGTAACCGTGAAGTAGAAGAGCTTCGATCTTCCCACTCGGATTCAGGGTTCATCGATCAATCGATTAGTTGTTAAGAAAAGTGAAAGGGGGGACATTAAAGAACGTCCCGGTGAAAAATCATCACCACGCGGATACTTTTCATGTGTTTATGTAGTTTTTATGTAGGTACCGCAGAAATACACGTTCATCAATCATCGCTCGCGTTATCTTTATCTCATAAAGCGGCACATTAGTTATACAAGATTTCGGAATACTCCTCGCCATGTTTGTCTAGTTGAAAATTTTGCTCAATTTTCCGTCTGTTCCGTCCTATTCTCCGACTACTCCGCCTTCGAAACCAGGAGAAAGCGATCTTGATTGAGATTGAATGGAACGTCATCACCGCGGAAGACATGCATGTCATTAGAACGAGCCTCCGTACACAATAGTTACGCGAACAAAATAGTGCACTATTATTCCGTTTCGCTACCGTCAGGATCTGATAAACATCGTGTAATCTCTGGCAGCAGGAACCGACAAAGTCGAGCAGAAAGATTCAGGGTTCGATAACACTTAGAGCCTGACGATCCGTGGATGCAACTTGATTCTCATCATCGAAGAGACTCGAACGCGTGGTTAAAAATAAAAGCGGCACCACTCGAGGCGGTCGGTTCAGCGCCTGATAGAAAGTGCGACGATTTTATCCGAGCGTTGAACTTGGCCTTGTCGCATCCCGCGACGAGTCATCCTCCTGCCGTTGGTCGCTAAAAGGTGTTCGAAGGTTGTGATCGGATACCTGCTACCAGAGGGTGACCTGATTGACGAAGACTTCGACCTTCCAACGACACTGCGCTGCAACTGGGCTAATCACTCGGTTCGGTACTGCAAGTGGATGGTTGAACTAATCGTAGTCCCATTCGTAGCAATGCGAAACGGAGTGACTTGGTGGACAGGTGGACAGGTGGGCTGTAACCAACAACCCGAAACACAAAGAAACTCGCGGTGATGTCAGTCACCTTTGGTTCGTTCCAGATCCTAACACTACGTCGACTAGACCTCACCACATATCGCAGGACATCGCGCAACTTTAATTAAGCTCTAAAGTTACGTCAGGGAGCCTTGGGACATTCGCTGTCTCGAGTTGCTCAACGACTCAACGATCCTCGCGGTTTCTTTTTGTGAATTTTTTCGAATTTTATATCGCTTTGGGATTCTGTCTTGGCTTGATTCCAATATCCGGTCCGGTTGAGTCAACCGATTCGGTCTACGAGCAAAAAAGTCAATCAGTCTTGACCACGGATGTGTGTTTCTGCGAGCTACTACGCGGATTTTTATTGTCAACTTACTCACCTTCGAGTGACATTTTCAAACACGTCACAAGGTGTTCTAACTCCACCTTTCAAGGGTGTTTGGACATTCTCTTCTATCCTAACCGACACCCGACTTATCGACTTTCATTCCCTCTGTGATAAAACGGCACGAGCTTTGATTCACTTTATTCGCGCCTGTGAAATAATCGCCATTTGGGTGATTCACAATCGTCACATCGACCGACCTCGCACTGGTCATTCCACTAGTCGGAGCCCACTCACCGTGTCTTGGCAGATTTTATTCTGAAAAAAGACTGACAAAAAAAAAGAAAATAAATCTGTGAATCATCAGATTTTATAGACTCGTAATTCGTTGAAGACACAAAATACACCGACATTTAATCATCACCAACTGGTTATGCGTCTATTTGAATAAACGCCAGGTGATTATGTATCCATCTAATATTTTATTACCTCGCCTGCAGCGATGTTTCAATACGTATTAGAACAAAGACTGCTTTATGACGTTGGAAAATTAGCAACGGTTGATTATTTTTCGACCATAATCGTTCCAGTTTGTATAGTTATTGGGGACAATCTACTGAATCATTATGAATATGAGTCATACTGCACTACCACCTGGTATCTCGTGTGTTTAAAAAGTAACTTTCCCACGGCAAGCAGCTGAGGTAACCCACCTATGTCGTTTAATGTCATCGCTAACACACGCCGTTTTGCTAAGGTTGAAACAACACCGTTTAAATTCCATATACCTCAGCTGAGATACATACCGGTAACTAGACTATCGATATCTGTATCAGCATTTAATACGTTACAACAGAAACGCAGCACACTTTGTGCTCAACGATGCATAGGATATAAGCACCGGTCTAAAACTGGGTTGAAAATAACTATCACAAAATTACTGGTTGCTTGTCTTTCCTTTTTTTCTTCTTCTCTCGTTTCAATTTAAATACCTAGTAGACATTTAATATCAGTGTTTAAAATCAATAAAACGCCACAAGGGGAAATGAAACTGTACCTTTTTCTGACATCATCGATCGTTTTGAGAAAGTGAATGAAGATCCGTGTTCGTTTTATCCTCATAGTCACGTGGATGTGGAATTACTTAGCCAAATTAAAACAGAGTGGTTATTTGACATGAGGATCTATCTCACCTGGAAATTTCCCCGGTATGAAATAATGTACATAAAAAGGTACCTTGAGCAAAATTGGTCGATCTAGAAGCAGACACTTCGCTCTGGATGAATGTGTGAATGAATTAGGGTGTTTTTAACACGTGTTAAAAAAAGTTTATCATTTCCTGAATGATTCGACGCGATGAGACTGCGAAAGGATTATAAATCATTAAATGGTATTCCGTAGGTTTTAGTCACGGACCTATATGCGGACCCACACACGCCCACTAGGCGTAAATAATTGGTCAAAAGTTTCACAAACTGGGTCAGCCACTACGCGACCATGACTTTGTCGTTTTTTTTTCGTCTGTTTTTTTTTATGGGCCAATAAAACTTTGTCTTTTAATAACGCGGCAATTTCTATCCGTATAGGATGTGGTCAGTTAAGAAACTAAAACAATAAGTTAGGATTACCATGAAGCTGAAACCGCTCACAATTAGATGCAGACGCGGTTACCAGCTGTTAGTGTCTTATGAAAAATGTTAATCGCTGAGACATATGGGGCTGATCCTCTGTAATGAATATAATTGGTTCATTAGTCGATCATATTCTGTAAAACCTGACGAATATGATATTCGTTATTCATTAATTGAGTCTAATGAAGGATTTGAAAAAATGTGAACGTCTGAAGGCAATTATCGTTCTGTCAGATGACATAGTACGAATCAGTTACTTGTCATTTCGCTATTTATTATACCTGGTATAAAATTAGAAATTCAATCTCTCAACGTTGTTGTAATAATATGAAAAACGAGTTTTAATAATTCTCACTTCAATTATGCGTGGATTACGTTTTAATAAATTAAACCAACTTATGAAACCAGTTTTCATCTACAATCTCGTAACTCGCAGATGTGGAAAAGAGTGGAAAAAAAAACCCAGCCATAACAACGTATGTACCTAGTTTACTGCCCTACTTATTGCATAATTCAGACGATTCAGTCATACTAATTAACATTATTTACGTTAATGAATGATTTAACAAAAAAAAAAAAAACTTTAATACCATTCGAGAGCGTCGCGACGTTATTTCATAAGTCACGCATCCATCGCTACGGTTTCTTACTTTTCTTCACGCCTTAACAATATTCTGGGTGCAATAGAATAATTAATTATCGCGTTAACGTACACGCAATGTCCGGCGTAAATGGTGGCCCTCTTATACAGTTTCACTGACCAAAAAAAAAAAGTTACAGCAATATTCATAATTATTTCTTCGCAAGTGGAGATTGCAAGAGTTACATATACTGTACTGAAACGGAATGAAAAAATTATACGCTGCACCCAGGACATGATTTTTTCATTGATTACATTTTTTATTTTATTGACCCAGAATCTAACGATTTTCTCACTGATTTAGTTTTCAACAAAGATAATGACTCGTTGGTTGAAACTACGTTGACTGAAAATTGTAGACAGATGATTGTTCGAAACTGTGTCTTAACAAAATCTTTCATTTGAACAAACTTTTAACAATTATTGAGTTCGTGGTCCGATTCGTTACGGGGATTCGGCAAATTCGTATCGGCAATCATTCTATTCATTGTAATTTTTATCACAATTGTATACGGTGTTATAATTAGTAGACCGTGTCATAACGAGCCTTCGATCATCACGGCCGGTTTTCGAATGGACGAGAATATTGCCCCGCGGGTGTTATCTCGCACCTTTCACTCTTTTGTGTTACATTTTCATCGGGAATATTATCACCAGAACTAACGATGATGATCATTTCTGGGTGATAAATTATAATTCGTACGCTGGTGGCTGTACGTTCGCCTCACGCATGTGCGGACGGGATAATTTATCCACTCCGGTTATTAACATCTAGTTATCATTTTTTAATCATTCACTGACATCTGTTTCTACGCTCATTCTCAGATCCGGCGGGATATACCGTATTGAACGGTAAAGTAGCCGTATGAACGTATAATCATCAAACCGATTGAATTTTATCGATAAACGATCTCATATCGCTTTTCACACTCTCGCCAAGTTCCCGAACGCTTATCGAGCGTCAGCCCAGGATTTTCACCGCTGATCAGACCGTGGAATTCCAACGTGATCGAAGGTCGTATGTAGTTTATCGTTAGAGAGAGCGTCACGTAGAATATTAAAAGTTCTTTTGTTTTTATCAATCTAAAACACAGGCCATTATGTTTCTACTCGTTAAAGAAACGCGACTTACGAAGGAGGGGTTCGCGTGATGTAATACTGGCCCAATTTCACCGCAACTTGCTCTTGACATTGACGCCAGACCAGGCACTCCACTCTTAGTTCTCATGATTGTCTGAATGATTTTAACACTCAGAGAATAATGATATCCTTGCGGTCGATCGCATTGTCTCTTTTACTCTCGATATAAGACCATAACCGAGCCTCCATTGAATAAATTGGTTCGTAACTAATTGATTACTGAAAAACTGCCATATTTATGTCAGTAATCAAATAATTTGATGAAATTCAAGCTCAAGAAATAAGTAATCAACCTTTTAGAACTGGCCTGAAACGGTGCTTCTACCCTGATCTCAATTAAATCAACGTCATTGTTGGAATAAAGATGTTTTTTCCATAGATTTCAGTGATTTCAAGCCTCCAGCTGCAGAGACTCAAGAACTGCAATAGGGCAGAGAAACTAAACTTTGAAAAGTGTCAGTGTGCACTTTGAGGGAAATAGAGAGAGAGAGCGTCGGAGAGAGTTTGAGAGGCCTGTGTGAGTAGAAAATTTCAAATTATGATAAAACCAGTCGCAGCGCGTGACGTGGGTACCGTACGAGATAAAGCCTGCGCATTGTCAATGAGAGAGATCATGTGAAAAATGAGGTTTTCACATGTTTTTCCGGATCATCGGTTCCCCTGTCATCCTTGTTTTCCGCGATTGAGCAATTACGCGGGTAGTCGTTAACCGCGGAACCGTGTACTTAGCGGGTATTCGCACGCGAACCCTCACTTATCCGGAGCGGTTCAGGTCCTCCGGAAGAAAAAAAGATTCGAGTAATTTTGCTTACTTTGGAAACCGCGTTTCGTGGCTGAGTAGTACCAACGTATTCGTTTTGTGAGAGCTGTAAGTGAGAAAATGGCAAAAGTCTGCGCTTGTGTCTTGGCATCGTTTCACTCTAACATCACAAGCTACTCTCTGTACGACCGAGTTCCGAGTTACAGAGACTCCGACGCTCTCTATTCCTCTCGTATCGTGTCCACCTAGCCACACGGAAGAAACGGAACCCCGGCTAAATCTGTGTCACGCGTGCATTGGCACATCGACGAATCACAGCGCGTTCGATTTTTATGCTAATCAAATCGACGGCCGCAGGTTTTGATCTACGATCAATAAATTTAATATCCTGGTATAAAACCAGGCTACGTCGTAACGGAACTTGCGAGTTCGTCATCGTTCCTCTGACTGTAATCACATTTTGGACGAGAGAATTCCTCGGAATACCGGATTCAGATGAACGGTCAAAGAACAAGTTTTTGATAGTATGAGTATTTCAGCCAAAGTTCATCTTCTAATCAGCGATAATATGTAGCTAAAATTGACAATAAAATTAATTCAAAATCAACTGGGTGGAGACTGAGATTCTTCGGTCTAATTGACTTCTGAACTCATACTTTCTAGGTAGACGAGATTCTTAGGATCCCAGGTTGCACGTTCATCGTGATTATCTGCTGTGACGGAATAACCGCAGGAGAAGAAGATCGAGAGACAGTGGATAAAAATGGAAAGAAAAGGAATCTGAGAGACTCGGAGAGGATCGAATAACGTCTCTCGTACGGATCTGTGCGAACTTGAGAGGCTTAAAGATCAGTGATGTGTGATTCGCGATATTACATGCACAGGAAGATCGGGGCCGCGTGAAGATCCCGGTTGCACCAAAAGTGTATCTTTGAAGAATTTGAAGATCAATATATTCATCTTAGAGAGAAGGTGCGAGTGGATAAGTTTTCGCCAAAAGAATTTCAAACTCAAGTGTCAGTGGGATTTCTTCTCCTTTATCTTCATCTCAAAAATACTTTCGAAATTTGATCGATATCTGAGGTAGGTGCGATTGACAACCTTCATTTTTTTAATTTCTACTCTCCAATGTGTAGCCCAGACGTTTTAAAATATTTGTTTTTACCACATAATTTGCAACGAGCCGGAACTTTGCGTATTTAACACTGAATAACGGATGAGATTTCACGTTTCGATTCGCTGCCTCGAGATGATCGCTAGCGATAAGTTTAAACAGCATAGATGAAACGATTCCGTCTTGTTTCACGTTCGATCGAGAGAAGATGAAATGAGACGTACGTGTTACTCGCTCGATACTCGATTCAAATATTCGACACGATTCATTGTCATGCGAGGCGAACGATCCACGTGCTTTAATCGACATCAATTTTCGGCTACCGCCACACGCTTTGGCTCCTACATCGACCAACGTGACTCGGGATGCATGCTAATCGCCGAAACTCCGAGGACGAGAATTAACTGTCTGAAGATTTTTCGATATTCCTTTTTTGTCTCGATTAATTTTTTGCCCCCAAGAGATATTCTCTCATCGGATCCGATTCGGTTTTACTGGTCTACTTTTGTCCTCCGACACACCCGGGGCGGGTCCGCCTACTTTTTGTAGGAAAAAAGCCTGCTCCAGTTTATCGGTGCCGACTGATAATCACTCAAAGAATGCACAGTTACTTTCTAGGCGTTTTGTTTAATTTTTTGTTTCTCAGTTATATCCACTCGTTTCTATTTGCAAATTAATTTATACATCGTGGGATACCAATTATAAAACATCGTCGTCTCCCTCTCTCTCTATGTAAAACTATCTCGTTAATTTGCGTTCCAAGATTTACGCGTGCGGATTCAATTACCGTGATTTGTGGGAAATGATTCGGTCGTTGTTCGCCTAAAATTATAACTTGTCAGCACTTTCAAAGCTGCTCTCATTTTTACCATCTGAATTATTGGCCTGGATATAAAAATACCAATTTATTTCCATTGAAAGAACTCGCTAAAAGCATTCTAATGATTTTTCATAACGGGGGGAGTAAAAAAGATCGTCTATTCGAGTGTTATAGTCAAGAGAAACTATTTTTCACAACATTTACCGATCGGCATTGAAAACAGAGACAGTTATGCGATTGGTGCTAGTGAAATCACTTTTTTTCTCCTCGCCTGTCTAATGACTGTCGTAGATTAGTGAACTCGAGAGGATCAGAGTACACCATTAGAAATCTTAAACGATTTGACAGCTATTCGGAGAAACCGAGCCTGCGTGTTGATAATTATCACGACTATTGTAAATGAGGATGAGATGAATTTCTGATTCGATCAAATATGGCGATGAATATATTCTCTGTGATTATTTCGCACCTAGCTTTCATTATTTGCGTTTGCATCGTGAGGCAGAAAACCGATTTGCAAGAATGAATGAAATAGTTCGATGATCGACGTCAAAGCTATGCAAATTTATGCCGTTAGAAATGATCGTGGGATCGCGATTGTATCGCCCACTCAATCATTTCGGTCTAATGATTCGAACTAACGTTCTATCCAGAGCTGACGGGTTTCTTGTTAGATTTCTTGAAGATTTTTTTTCGTCACATATTTACCATGCGTTTTATTGATTTATACTCCTTCATGCCCCGCGGACTTTCTCCTTGGAAGTTAGAGGCGGATATTAGTCGCGTTATGATTAATAAAATCGTTATGGTTCTGGGACTTGGTTAAATGATATTTACTACTGACTCAGCGCTTCGCCTTTTACACAGTATACACGTACTTCAAGCCTCTGTATATATACTTAAAACCCTACTTCAGGGAATCTAGTCCTTAAGTTATCTTTTTTGCTTTTCTTTTACCTTCTCAAAGTGCGGCAGTAAAATCGTTCGAGTTTTACGATCGAGATCGCAAGCGTGTAAATTGAGAAAGTTGCAATTTCACGCAATAACTACGTCAGAATGATATTATATCGTCCCGTGGGATCAAAAATTTTTCACCAATTTCCAATCATTTTATTGATCCACTTGATAAATCCTTTCCTCATAGGTTGATACGTTGCTCTTTCGTAGATGAAAAAGTTCTAGACAGTGAAAACGAAACGCGTTTGTTGAAGAATGAGAAAAAAGAAAAAAGAAAAAAATTTTAAGTGAAGCGAGTTCGATCGGAACGGAATAAAATAGCGTAGGCGTGTCACTTTCTAACCCATTTCTAATGCCAAGTACTCGCGATCGTCTATCTTTGTTCTTCAGCCTGCGACACGTGATCTATATATTATATATATTGAGAAAACTGCGTTTTAACGTGAACGATTCTACATCCGGGCAATATAAGAGAAAAATTTCACTCAAATTCAATTTAAACGATGGAGGTAATAAAGGAGAAGCAATGAAAGAGGCTTTCTGAAATCGCACCTAACGATACACGTGTATGTGAGACCCTCGGTACGAGGTGGAAGACCATTGTGATAATTGCTGAATATTTATCAAACGCAAAAAAAAAAGAAAAAAAAAAACGCCGACGCAGGAATTTCGGATACGTTGTATACGAGAAGGAATCACGTTAATTGGACGAAAGTAGATCGTCTGACAGTGAGCCAAGACTCGCGGTGCGTGTGGCATTGAAAAGATTTTTATCTCTTTGATGCGAAAGAAAGAAAAAAAAAAATGTGGGCAATGCAGCGCTACCCAGAGAACTGGGAAATCGTTCGCTTTCCAAACTTCTGTGCTGTGTTGTATGTATAGCGAATTGAGCAAAAGTTTAATTGGGCATGTTCGCGCGTTACCCAGAACCACCGCCTTTTAGCCAATATTCCGTATCATATACCTGCTTTCCATTTGTTTCTTTTGTCTTTAGCGATACCCGACGATTTAAGAGAGACCGTGCATCGGCATTCGTTACGGCAGACTATAAATTATTTCAACGAAATTCGGGCTCCAAATTGCTGGAGTTAATTATTGGGCCGCAGACGCGGATAGGAAAAGGTAAGACTTTGAAAAATTTCGCATGGCGATGATTTTGCCTTTCTCTTGGAATTCCGATAAGTCGGGATAGTTTCAGGTTTACCAGCACGATGGTAAGGAAACACTGGTTGAACCGGATATTTTAATCTTGTAGGATGATTATCACTGCTGTTTTCTAATGGGATTCTTTTCCTGCACGTATCTATCTACTTTATGCCCGATCTCTAACTGAGGTTAAGGAGACACGCGGATACGAATTTCCGCGTACCGCGATCGTACAGCTCGTGCATACTCATCCGCTTCCTTGACACTTATCTGTATCTTGAAATTTCACGTTTAAACACCGTCTGGTTCTTGACTTCCGTCCATATCTCCCTACCCGCTGCTTCTACGCGAAAAATGGACTGAGCTAATTTTGTAGATTTTTAAATTTTCTACAAAAAATATTGTCACAGTTTTTCGCGTAGGGTTAACAGTTCAAAAGATACAGACTTTCGAAATTTCAATTCTTTAAAGAGTCCGATGTAGGCTCCAAAAAACGTCGGGTTCTCTATTTTTGCCGATATCTCACTACCGGCTGCATCTACGTGGAAAATGAATTCGAATAATTTTGAAGCTTTTTAAATTCTCTACAAAAAAAGTCATTACAGTTTTCCGCGTAGGATGAACAGTTCACAAGATACAGGCTTCCGGAATCTCAATTTTTTTAAAGAGTCTGACGCAAGGACCAGAAAAACTGACCTGGCTTTCTGTTCATTAATTTTACATTAACCGGCGATGACGATGCTAGAGTACTAAAAAAGCAATCTACTATAGCCTGATGAGAAGTGAGTGTCGTGTCGTGTAGCTTTTAGCTCGACGGCGAGAGTCCAGGTCAGAATTGATTACACAGAGTTAGATAACTCCCGAAAAAATAATGAATTTCGGTAGATGTTTCTTTTTTGATTTCCGTTATTGCGTGTGTCGTGTATCTCGGGTGAATATCAGGATATTGCAAGGTCGCAGAAGCGCGTGAATGAGATCCTGCTCATTCACTGTTTCATTTACGGTGTTCGTAGGTTTGTAAAAACTCGTGGTGCAATGAGCCAGCACCTATGATTGAGGGCAGGAAATGAGGCAAGTCTTTCCCTGCAATAACGTAACTATTTAACCAAAGAATTGACGGTTCTATATTTTCTCAGCGTCTTGCTCCGGCTCGTTACGTGCCTAATTAAAACCTGTAGGATTCTTGAAAGGTGAGTTTGCAAAATAGTATCAAAAAAGAAATACACTTTTCTGTCAGAACAATAGAACTTTGCATTCCTGCACTTCTCTTCGAACAATAAACTCTAATAATTTATTGTCCCGTCACAACCCTGATTGATTTAATGACTCGCCAAAGTCAGTTTCTCTCGTTTCATTGCAGTCACAGGATTGCGGCTGGTTATTTAGTCATGTGGGTGGCGGAAACGCGCCCTGATACAGTCTCGATAAAACGTCTATTTCCGTTATACCGTTTCAATGCTTCTATCTCTCATTGATTCGTGCGTCAAACTCTGGATATAAATTAATTGGTACCGACAGTCACGCCTTTTACGTCTGTATAGTAATAACATTTTTCTTAGAAAGCGAAGTCGCTTGTAAAACCAGATAAATTCTACGGTAACAAGCTAATGTCGGATAATTATAAATATCCTAACATATTAATTAAACATACATCACGCGAATAAACATGCGATGGGTTATAAGCCTTTCCAATTAATGCCGGAGTAAACTATCAAGCTTTATAATACATTTACCAGTCAATTATAGGCGCCTGAACACACGAGATAAATTCTGTCAACGGTGATTCAATTAACATAATTCTGACGGTATTTCCAATTAATCGGTCTTCGTGGTTTTTAAGATTATCGAATTTCGTAGGAAATCGATAATGACAGAGCTGGTATTACGGAACGATGAATTAATTAGATATTTCAGAACCGTAGCATAACTTCAGCCTCCTGTCCAGGCGTTGGGTAAATCATTGGTAATGGTATCGTACTCGGAGTAATTAACGATGTATAATTATTGTTTTTTCCCTCAACGAGCATTACCGGCACCTATACGAACTTTCGCCGCTCCAGATCTTTAAACAAGATGCTGGAATTCCAAAATTCTCATCATTTTGACTCATTAAAGGAAATTATAAAATGCCTCTGGACCGCCACACGTTATGGAAACGAAATGAAAGGAACAGTTCATAACTCGTGATTAGAAATGGATTTGTCCGACTCTCGGAGCCTTGGATAATTACGATTTAGAATAATAACACAGGTTTACGTTTAGAACCAGCATAGAGTTACTCGGGGTGGCAGCTTCTGCTTTCCAATCTATCTAATCACGTACACATTTCATTTTCTATCCTCCAATGAATCACTGATGAACAAAAAATGTACAATAATTCGCTCCAATTATTCTTCGTGAAATCTTGATAAGGGTACACGCACTGGGCGTTGAACCTCTCATTTTCGGTGCGAATGTCTCAATTCAAAGAAGCATCGAAGTGAGTTAATGGGTGCATGCATGCGGACGGATTGAGACTTAAAGTGTGAGAATTCGAGTATAAAGAGTAAATCGGTGGTTCTCATTCGATTAATTGAGGTAAAACGAAAGGGGCGGAACCGCGTAAAGAACATGTAAGAGATAAGCGAAGAGAAGAGCAAAGCAGAAGCGGTTTAATAGCCGCGCTGTACTTTCTCCCCAAACCGTTATTCTCGGTGCAGAAGCAACGGCTGGAGAACGTTTCAAGAATTTCCTCAAGGAAGAGAGAAAGAGAGAGAAATAAGAGTCAGAAGATATAGAAAAAAAGGTAAAACGCTTTTTTTTCATTCATTCATTCATTTTTTTTTTATTCAATCTTATAACGTAGTTTGATCATCCGAACTTTCACAATAACGGTAAACGCGATTCTTCTCCTGCTTAGCTAATTACTCAGAGGATAATTCTCCTCCTTTTATACTTTATTTCTGAATTATGCAACGATTCTTTATCAACGTTTTTTTACTTTACAATTTCCCATTCAAAACTTATTTCTCAGATCGCAGGAAGAAAAAGAACCAGTTGCTGCGAGAAGCTAGTTCAAGAACGAAGCCTAGACATTTCCACAAGTAGGTATTACACGCGATCTCGTGATTCTCTGTGAACATCGCGATTTTATAGAACGACTCAACCACGCTGTTCTTACCACTGTCATTGGAAACACTGAAGTGGAGAAAAAAAATCTATTTTTTAAGTATGTAGTCGAGGAAATTTTACTGGGTAGAATTTTTGTCTGATCCCGAAAACACATTTACTTGAGCCACTAATTTACGCGGATCAAATATAATATTTGCACTTGGTAACAGATTGTGAAAAATGGTCAAATTTATAATTATTTGTATTCAGTGTCACATCTGTGTTCGCAGAACTTGGAAGAACGAGAAACTATTTGAAAAAAATCTTTATTCAATCTATTGCGAATAATTTGTGAATCCAGGTAATCACAACGTGTAGATTTAACGGTAAGATACTGCCAGCCACGGGGAGACCTCGATGCGTGTGTAGGCCTCAGCATTTCTGAGGCATTAAGCATTGACTTTGAACTTGATTGGTTAACGACTCTTAAAATTTGCACGCGCTCAACCGGTCCTTCTTTGGGTCATTGACGCATAGTTGCTAAATTAACGTGTATCTTTAGTCATTTTTTTATTTATTATTATTTTAGTGTAGGCTATAAACCGTTAATACACGTCGAGTTCTGACAAACAGGTTTCAGCCTCGCTCGAAACGACCAGACAATGACCGGTGGACTCGCAACATGTAGGTGAGCAGGTTAACAACTGACGTTTCGCCAGCGGTCAATCGGGTCTAGGTGCGAATTAACCGATTCTCACTTCATTCGATGTTTAATTTTCGGTTAGTGTGAACGAAGAAGACTCACCCTTCTTCCGTTTGACGGTGTTGGACGACACGCGAACTGTGGTGGCGTCCTCGACCATGAGGCAGGCCAGGGTGATCAGCACCCATAGGGTACGTTGATTGCCGTTTATAGACGGCATTGTGTTATCGTGACCTGGCACTTAGCCGTGGTGACTGACTCCGGCACTGGCTAACCGGTAACTGACTTCTTGTAATATAGTAGTTTTTTAAAATTCTTCTCCTGCGGACTGCGTGTCAATCCCCTCGCTACTCTGTGTGTATCACCGCACAATTCCTCTATACGGAAATACGCCAACCACAATTGGATCACTGTCCGAAATTTCCACTATAACAGAGCGTTTACGCGAACTAACAACTCAGCACGGGTATTTAATACCTATCGCTCCACCCGCTCCACTCAGTCATTGGCTCCTACCCCTCGGTTACCCCTGCCAATCGTTAAGATTTTATACCTTCGCACGCGTTCACCTCCTTTCCATATCCATGCAGAGCGAACGTTACCAAGTTTCCAAGGAGAGGTTTCGTACAGACCGAGGCTTATGCTTATGTCTTATGGGCTTCACCGGTGGTGGTGGTTGTGGTTGCGGTCGTCGAGGAGGTGGTAGACTCTCTGGTCCCCGGGTCCTGGCTACGTCGAGGTGGTGGTGGTTGTCTTAGACCAGGCTTCTCGAGGCTGCTGGTCAGGCTAAGGTTGCAGTCGTGAGGTAGCGGTGGAATTCCGAGTTCGACTTTTGCGAAGGTGAAGGGAGCCGCCACGAGGTGGGGCTCCGCTCTAGTCGAGCCATTTACAACCGCTAGACCACGCGGCTACTTGCTACACGGCTAAAAAAAACACCACCTTTACTTTTTACCACTTCTTAACATCGCGCATAGAATGTCCGGCGGCCAGCGAGAGTCTCCTTTCGGTCTCTAGGGCCGCACCTTTCGAACACCTTGACGTTGGCAATGGGCGGAATAAGGATGGTAGAAATTCATCACGTTCTCCGCGACTATCATTTGTTTGATTTACTTTCTTCGCCGCTGATGTTGCAGGGAGAGCTCGAGGCACGCGACCACAGTCGCATTCTAATAGACGAATAAAAAAACGTCTGCATCGAGTAGCAGGTATCGAGACGCCCACGAGCGAGGAATCCCCGAGGTTAGAAATCGAAAGGGAATTTGTTGGAGCAACGAGCGAAACCGATGCAAATCGAGGCATAACGGACTTCGGTTGATTCGATACTTTCCAACAGATCGCGAACTGCTTCAGTAATTTTCATCATTATAGATGTCGCGGATGGTTATGACAGTATTTTTTCCATAAAATCATCGCTATTCGCTTATTTACTGACAACGAGTAGAGAGCTGATCGTAATTGCAACGGTTAATCACCGATTTACATTCGTCTCCTCGGTGCATTCATTCGGCCCATTGTTGCAATGAGTGACGTTATTTTACGGGGCTAACAAGGCGTTTGGTCAGTATCGAAGATCGAGATTCCTATCGGGAAGGCAGACAATCATTTCGTGTAGGATGAGGATTCCTGCTGCTTGATCCCAACCCGAGTTATATTGACCCTTTTCGGCTGATCGTTATGGGCTAATAAGTCGGTCGAGAGAAGCGAATTCATAAGAAAGGAAAATTTAATTCTGATATCTTTAGTCACAAAGCTAGTTACCTTTTTTCAATCCGGGTCAAAGGATTTGCGGTCCCAATAGGATACACCGACAATTATGTAAGAAAATAGAAGCCAACCGTACGTTTGAGGGGTTCAATTTCAGTTCAATGGCTCATGGTTAATTGCGATATCTGTCCCGAATAATTGCTCTTGCCGAATGTCTCCTTTTCTCTCCGTCTGTGCGCGTCGTTGAACAAATTTTCGAGTGAACTTACAAAATGATAACATCTGAACTCCACTACAGTCGCATAAAGGTTTGAGCAAGTAATAAACCCCCGAAGTTTACTACATAATAATTATACAGACGAAACGGTTTAATTGGTCATTTATTTCCGAAGCCAAAGTTACACAATCGCACCATAGGCGTTACCGAAATTCTGGATTAAGATTAACGTGTGGAAATCCATCTTCTTCCGTTGTTGAGCAGAGAAACGCGGAAGCTACGAGAATGATCCTTATTTCGGCAGGACTGCGTGTAACGTCGATCACTAAAACTCGTATAATTTGACGGTTCATAATCAGCATCAGTAAGACGTATCGATAAATCGAGTCGGAGTAACGAGATCAATTTCAGCGTCAGCGAGGACCGTTTCCCTGCCGCGGCAGGATCGGCAGAAAGTCCAATTATAAGTTAAACGAAGTGAATTGAAGAGAAGTGAAGTTTGCAAAAGTCGAACGCGGAACACCGAAACAACGAACACGCGCAGGTCCCTTTCTGATACCGATCTCAAGGTTCGTTTTAAGACCGTTCGGTCAGGACGCGGTTATTTCGACACAGCAGACACGCAGAACGTAACATCGAACCAAAGGAACAGAAGAAGTTCGGTTCTTATCTACGCGGAACCGACGCCAACGCCTAAATTTTCATTCTCATTTGTACTACAATTGTTTATACACGGATGTCGGTTCTGGAGGACGTTTTTTTTCTCATCCAACTCGATTCATTGACCCGGCTTTTGTTATACGTCTATATTGATCCGGGAAACGAAACGGACGTACTGACCACGAGTCACGACGCCGCCAAATACGATAAGAAACTGGAAGGAATGTGTCACATATCCTCAGGCCTCAAGGATAATCGTTTCCATGGGGACATTTTGATGGACTCCTAGATCCTATTTCGTGGTAAAACCGAAAGTTATGAGGTCATGTCGTAAAAATGTTACGACTGTAATAGTTGGACCAAAAAGGAGTAACTTATTAAAACATGGCTTCAGTTTTCATTGTCACAGCGATACTGGTTTCGTTCTTGGTACCGTTTTGGTTTGTACACTTGAGACGAATCCTCGCGGTCGTGTCATTTTCTGGATGTAATTACGCAACGATATAATGTAACCAGTTGAATAACCTTGACTAATGGTGCGAAGTTGTATCGCGATAATCTTGTACAGGCGTTGAGGTACGTCTTGGAACCTCACTTTCTCCGTTATTGTTAGAGTTCCGAGTCCCGTGATCTTATTATTTTTTTTTGCCTAGTTCCCGAATTTTGAAAGAAACGGAATCTGACACCCGGTGATTTCAGGCACGTGGACTAGCTTCCGAATGTTCAACATGCTCGTTACAAGTCAATAATTTATGCCGTATAAGAGAGTTATGTGAAAGTATAACGACTGGCTGAATATTAATCAACGCGATTGAAATATGTGGCTGAATTGAGAATGGATGAAATAAAATCTGCAGAAATATAACGAAGCGCTACCTTCTCGTGCCTACGGAGATTAGGAATCTGACCTCTATTTGAATCTCGATCGTCATATCGGCGCTTTCGCAACGACGG
This sequence comes from Euura saliciscinereae, assembly GCA_018420115.1. NCBI lineage: Eukaryota > Metazoa > Arthropoda > Insecta > Hymenoptera > Tenthredinidae > Euura > Euura saliciscinereae. The sequence goes on from JAFFZH010007128.1 coordinate 46,445, forward strand.
GAATCAATTGAAGAGTCATGACTTCGGGATCGGTAAGTGAATGAAAAAAATTTGTTTCTTTTCTGATTCGTCTTGATACACTGAACAAGTGACTGATTAGCATTGACTGGATTAACGAATTAGAAAGAAAAAATAGACCATAGTAGATTTTTGTGAAGTAACAAGAAGGAAAGTGAAAAGGGAGCGCGGAAGCCTTTGAAGATAGTAACTAATTAACTTTCAATCTCGCCTTTAGGTCCACGGATTTAAGGCAGAGTCCCGAATTGCTTTATAACGATCTAATGTTCCTCAATGGCCTATGGCGATTCATAACGATACGGATTATACTATTGTAATTAGTTAGAAAATGGTCCGAAAGCGTTCGCGAGAAGAGTAGAATTGAATGAAATGTATATCTAATTGCCGATTCTAGCTCATAGAAATTGGGCGATTGATCGTAATGAGAGGAAAATGGAAACAATTTATACACATAACTTTAATGATAGCCCCGACCGTTGGTCTAATGGTAGATGATAGGAGCGGAAGTTTGGAAATGTATATCCATGAGTACACTGATGTATGCTCGTAGAATTATTACAGAAATATCAACCAGGAATTTATCTAGTGAAATTAGAAGTCTATGTAATTCATTACAGACCCGAAGGCGGTACTACGCACTTTGGTCAGTTTTCGCACGTCATCTTGACTGACAGGAGCGGTGAATCATTAGAAAATCGAATTAGAAAGGATATTATGTGATGATTCTGCGTTATATTCACTAATACCAATATGAAACTCAAATCTTTGGATAAAAAATTGATTCAAAATGTAATGTCGAATCTCTAAGTCCATTCAGAAGACAAATAATTAATTCAGTTAATTATTCACGTTTTTTTTTTCAAATGTTTTCCACAATTACTTTTATACACGGTTTAGAATAGTAATTAATTATTTTCTTATAGTGAAGGAGGTAATTTTTTTCTGCCACTTTGCACCGAACGGATTTAGCAATTTTTCTACATTATGGCAATATTGCAAAATATCTAATAGTATTTAGAGCGTTGTACTCGTATGGCCTGAGAACTTTGTCACGTGCAACTTTCGAGGTAATTTTAAATTGGTACATATCGTAACACATGACTTTGACAGGATGCAGTTTTTGTGATAAAACTGTTCAGTTCAATTCTCATTCACCGCGTCAACTATAATATCCAACGTGTTGGTATTTCTGTCTTTGAATCAATTCAATATTACATACCGAATAACGATTCTTTTTTTCTTATTGTAAGTGTGTTCAATTTCAACTCTTGTGTAACAAGTTTTGTGATCTTGTTTTAGTCTGAAATTGTAAGATGACAAAAAAAGAGTTTAGAAACAAGTTTCTCATTTATACACGTTCAAGATATCGAATACTGATTAATTTATACCTACCATATAATAAAACGCGTATACCATAATTGACATACAGCATGTAGTGTATTCCCAATAGTTTTGCAACTTTTACCGATCTGAATAATCATTTCTACGTCGGTTATATAGATAGAGATAAAAGTTTCACTCAATTACTCCACGCGATATATGTGATCTAAATCATAACGCTAACCACGTCACAATTATTTTGCCAATAAAAGTTCCGTTTTTAGAAGCCTCCATAAAATCCCACGTGATTGACAACGAGTGACTGGTCATTAACTAGACCATTCATTACGTCGTCGTTAAGACGCACGTGTCGCTGAATTATACTGACAAGTTTTCTTTTTTTTTTTGCCTCACATTTCACAATCCTCAAGGGATAGATACCATCCCATGTAAAAAAAGAGAATAAATAAAAATAAACAATGTTCAATTTGTAACCAAATTCGCAGAGAGAAATTATTTTGTAATTGGGCAATGAATACCACAAGCAATTAGGCCCCTGGACCTCTGCCAAAAGGCACAGACGGAATTTTCGATGCGTGTAAACGCGATTCCATCTGGTGGTAATAAACAATCGGGTACACCTACGTTGCGACAAAAAACATGGCCAGAAGCGAATTATCATAAAAATTAAACTGCTCAGGTTTTTCCTTGGTTCTCCGATTTCGAAATTGATATCAGAATTGAAAAATTCAGGATATTGGTCAATAATGACGATCGAGAATTCCCAGAAAGTCATTCAATTTGCCCGAAATATTTTTTCTGTATGGTTGGATCATCAATTTAGATCCAGAGTACGAATAGGTTTAAAAAAAATTTAAACCTGCGAAGATCATCGTTTTTCGGCGGTATAAAGTCTAGTAATTTTCACTTGTGAATCAAAGACCTTTTCAACTAGAGTTTGTCATCAATCATTGAAGATTTCGTCACTGACTCCAGCATTATATTGATTAATTGTATTGAAAAAACAATTTGGCATATGAATTTTCATTCAAAATTGATAATTTTACAGCTTTTTGCTGACCACTTTTTTGAATTTTTCAATTCTGATATTGATTTGAGAAAATCGTCAATTTCCTAATAAGGGACCCACAGAAAATCATCATTAACTCCAGCATTGCATTGATTGTTACAAAAAAAATCGAAATATCAATTTCTGTTCAAATCAGATGATTTTAGAGCGTCGTTGGTAATCAGAGACCAAAAAAATCGTAGTGCACCAATTTTCACGCAAATCGGGTATTTTTCATGATTCTGATCACTACGTTTTTGGGTCAGATTTGAACCTCGAGCTATCGTTCAAATTTCCTCTCTATTCATCAAACTCTGATGGATTATTTCGCTGAGGCGTATTTGCTAATAGGCGTAACGATGAAGACTGCCGGGAAGTAGAAAAAGGTCATCCGAGTACGATAGGCCGTTTCTG
>JAFFZH010007129.1:0-11120 GCA_018420115.1 Euura saliciscinereae
AAAAATTGGAGAAAAAAGTTTGGGGAGTGGTACTTGGCGGGCCATCATAGCAATGTATAAAAATGGCACATGGGGACCTGAATGAATACTCCTGCATTTTACCCACACCTGGCCCTACTCCTCCTCCCCTATTCTTATTCTTACTCTCTCTCTTCCCACTCCACCCTTTCCCTCTCTTCTTTTTCTTTAACTCGTTTTCTAAATTCCCTTATCTCTCCCCTCCATCTTGTCATTCCCCTACAGTGCCATGCTATGTGCTCCAAGTCCTCTGCCTCCTGCCCGCATAGTCTGCATTCTCTGCCCTCCTCCCTCTTCCAGTACGCATTTCCCACCACCGCATTTCCACACCTCAGCCTCGCCACCTCCTTCTGTCTCTTTCCTGCTGCCCTTCTAGACTCTCTCAGCAGGGGCGGCGGAACGTAATTTTTCGGGGTGTGGAACTTTGATTTTATTTCCTGGGGGGGGGGGGGGGGGGGGGTATAGGACAGTAAGTGGAAATGCACATTCATTGCCAGGATGACCCGAGTATTCTCGTGAATAAGATTTGATTCTAGAACTATTTGTCCAGCAAAACATCTTAGATTTTCAGAATACGAACTCAAATTTCAAAATCTTCCAAATTTGAAATGTGGAAATCCACACCTGCGAAATTTTGAGGTGTGGAGTGCTCCACACCTTCGATAGTGGTTTCGCCGCGTCTGTCTCTCAGGTACCTTGGTATGTCCTTTGTCCACCCCTCTTTGTATTCTTTCACGTATCTTGCTGCCCTTATCTTGTTTCCTCTATCCTGCATCTGTTCTTCCTTATCTCTTCCTTCCAACAGTCCTCCTACGTCCTCACCCCTCCCCCTTCTCCTTTCCACCTCCTCCGCTGCGTACCCTCTCTTCTCGTAGAATTTTCTCCTCCCCGTTCTTAGTTTCCACCTCTTCGTTTCCTCTCTCACTATGTACCCGGGCGTCTGCCAGTGCAGCCCCAGTACCCATCTTATATATTTTTCTTGTATCCTCTCCACCTCTTTTCTCTCCTCCCATCCCCAAATCTCTGCCCCATACCTCAGCATGCTCCCCACAATCGCGTCAAACAGCTGCATCCTCCATCTGAAGTTTCCGGCTAGCTTCCTTTCCCCAAGTCCCCACACCGCTGCCATCGCCACTTTCGCTTCCCTGACCCTCTCTCTCACGTGCTCCTCCACCCTGTTCCCTTTTTCGAACACACATTCGAGTGAATTTCTTGACCTCTTCCAGCTGTTTCCCTTCTCACTCCCATACCCGTTCTTTCTTCCTTCTGCCTCCTCCTTTTCCAAATACCATAATCTTAGTTTTGTCGGTGTTCAGCACCAGCTTTTTCTTCCTCGCGTACCTTTCTAAGCTCTTTAGCATCTTCTGCAGCTCTGTTGCTATTACTGCCACGTCGTCCGCATATCCCAGGGTCCATATCTTCTTTCTTCCTACCACCACTCCTTCGTCCTGTCTTTCCCTCAGAAACTCCTCCATGTCTGACAGATAGATTGAGAAAAGAGTTGAGCTCAGAGGGCACCCTTGTCTTACTCCTTTGTACGTTCTGAAGCCTTCCGTCAAATTTTCTCCTATCTTCACCCTGCAGCTCGTCCTCTCGTACAACTCCTTCACTCGTTCCCTCAGCCCTTCACTGACTCCTCTTTCCCTCATTGTTTCCCACAGCACTCCTCTGTCCATCTTATCGAAAGCCGCTTTGAAGTCTAGGAACGCTGCGAAAAGTTTTCCCCCTTTTTTAGCTACTTCCCTGTCCGCCAGGTGGTATAGCGCATACACGTTGTCCATAACCCCTCTCTTTTCTCTAAATCCTGCTTGTGTCTCGTCGAAGATCTTCTTTTCTTCCCCCTCTCTTTTTAACCTCTCGTTCAGCACCGCCGCATACACCTTGTATGCTGTGCCCATTAAAGTCACCCCTCTATAGTTCTCCGCTTTCTTCCTATCCCCTTTTTTGAAAATAGGTATTATCAAACCTTCCCTCCATTCTTCCGGAACCCCTTCGCCCCTCCACACCCGCTTTATTACGCTTATCAGCTTGTCTCTTACTTTTCTTCCTCCCAGCTTCCAGGCTTCATTCCTTATCTCGTCATTCCTTGCCGCTTTTTTCAGCTTTAACCTCTCGATTTGCTTCTCTATCTCCTCACTGCTTAGCTCCATCCCGTCATTCTGTCTACCTCTCTCATCCCCCCTCCCTTCCTCGCTCTCTTCCCCTTCTCCAAGTTCTGCTCTGCATTTTTCTTCCCATTCTCCGATTCCGATAGACTTTTCCACACCTTCCCTCTTCCTCCGCCACTTATTTATGTATTATGTATTCCCACGCTTGCGTCTCTGTCCTTATTTCCTCCAGCACCCTTTCCTCTCTCTTCTGCCATGCCTCTTTCTTTATCTCGCACAGCTTTTTATATTGCTTCCTCTCGAAACACTTCTCCCGTTATCCTCATTGCTTTATACTCCCTCAGCCTCTTCTGAATTTTCTTTTTTCCTTCCCAACACTCCTCATCCCACCAATCTTGCGCTACTAGCTTCCTCCTTTTTCTCTTTCTTTTACACACCGCTTCACTTACTCGGTCTCTCAGCTCTGCCCACTCTTCCTTCTGTCCTTTCCCACCCCTCCACCTTTTTCGCAAACCTCCTTCTTCCCTCTTCCGTCCAGTCTTGGATTACTCCTTCCCCCTCATTTTCTGCTCCCTCTTCCGGCCCCCCCTCCCATCCATCCGCCACTACTTGAATCACTATTGGCATGTGATCCGACTCTATTCTTTCTTCTATTTTGAAAGACTCCACCCTTTCCCACCCCCCCACGTTGACCACCCCGAAGTCAATCACCGTTCTTACTTCCCCTCTGCTGAACGTCCACTCCCCTTCCTCGTCTCCTCTGTTGTTCCCATTCATTATTAACCACCCTTTCCCCTCCACCCTCATTCCATGTAATTCTGGTGTGACATTTAAACCTATTTACATTTGGAAGTTGTAATTAGACATTTTTTCATCCTAATTATATGTAATTAATGTGAAATTTGAACTTAATTATATTTAGTAATTAGTGCGGTTCTAAATACTAATCACATTTGTTGTTTGCAATTAGAATGGTTCAAATTACTAACAACTGTAATTTGTAATTTGTGAAGTAAGTAGTCACACTAAATGTTTAGTGGTGCCCAACACTGTTCAATACGCTGCGCTCATGACTCTGGCGCCGAGCAGCAGCGCCATCTCTCGGAATTCCGTTCAAATGGTGAGGTTACGGAAACTAATATTCTGTGTAAAAATACATGTACTTATACGGAACTACTTGTTTTCTTAAATAACGTTTTTCGCATTTGTAACCAGTATACGATCTGAAAGTAATGGTTGTTATCGTTAGAAGCGGGTTTCAGGAGGTCATATTAGATATATTTCGTAGAAAAAGTATATCATAAGGGTAAAAATTTTTGAAATCATTTCACGTATCCTCATGTACGGAGGAAATCTGTAATGACGGATATCGTCGATTACTTGGTACCGTCTTAAGGGGAACGCCAGGTGCAGAAAGAAAAAAAAAGAATGAAAATTGTTATCAAGTAACAATTGAGGTAAGACAGGGTTATAAAAAAATATCCTCAAAAATAAGTAAGTTGTCTGTGCACAATAATCGCCAAACTCGTCGAGTTTTCATTTAACCCTGTCTTACCTCAATTGTTAATTGATAACAATTTTCATTCTTTTTTGTTTGCTTTCTGCACCCTGGCGTTTCCCTGGTGACATGCAAACTGTTTCCGAGTGCGTCTCTGTCGCTCCCGCGGTGCGGCCTATGGCGCTATCTCTCCTCCCGTACATCCTATACGTGACATGATTTCAATCATTTTTGCCCTTCCCAATAAACACAGGTACGTGGAATATACGTATATTAAACGTGTCCAATGTGGAAAGTCGGCATACGTGGAAAAATTATACGTGGACCACACATCATTCAATCAACGTATCTTGTATACCAGGAAAAACCCGTGGAAAACACGTGGAAAACACGCTTCTGTGTGCTGGTATATTCCACATGTTTTCCACCGTATAAAAAGTGTTTTTTACACGTGTAATCCATGGTATATTTTTGGTCTCGATGTCCGCGTGCCCTACCTAATTTTCACCTCTCAAAAATTTCCTAACATCCACATTTTCATGACAAAATGCTGTTGAACAAGTCCCATAGTACAGCAGATATTATAATGTACCTCAAACTTCGTGTTCATCGTAAGAGCTGGCAGCAGCGCGAGGTTAAGAGATTGGTTTCACACACGAGAGGTTCCCGGATCGAATCCCCATGAAGTCACTTTTTTTTTTTTTTTTAATTCTTCAATTTTCAATTGTCTTTCATTAATAACGGTTTTTTATTATTAATAATACATTATTATGTTAAAAACAACATTTGGCTGACATTTTACAGAATAAATATTATCGCGGACAGTGATCAAAAATTGATGGTGTAATACACGTATATTTCCCGTATAAGTAATGCGTATCGAAAAATTGGTATAACAGGCGGACTTCGTACCTGAAAATATACGGTATAATATACGAGTATTTCCCATAGATTCTATGTAACTAGTTTATTATCAACGTTTTCTCAACGTGTCGAGATACGTTTATTATACCACACATCCACCACTGTGTGTTTATTGGGTTACGATATACTTTTTCTCCGAAATATATCCGATATGACCTCCTGAAACCCACTTCTAACGATAACAACCATTATTTTCAGATCGTATACTGGTTACAAATGCGAAAAACGTTATTTAAGAAAACAAGGAGTTCCGTATAAGTACGTGTATTTCTACACGGTCTATTAGTTTCCGTAACCTCACCTCTTCAAAAACGGACCGCCAGGGCGGCGCTGTCGGAGTTATGAGCCTAGCGTATACCCACATGAGGTGGACGGGAGCCGACTTTACCCGAAGCGTTACAGTGTGCAGACAGCCTGAGCGTGGCGGCTCAGTCTCATTTACTACTAACCAGGAAAATGTGTGCATGGTGCGCCTAAAGAAGTTTTGTGTGCATGGTGCGCCTAAAGAAGTTTTGTGTGCACGGCGTGCCTAAGGAAGTTTTCACTCGAAAAAAAATTGAATAGCCCAGAAGGTGCATAATGGTGTACACTAGACTACACGAGTGCTTAACCCCTCGGTGGCAATACTAAGTTTGGCGATTCATATAATTATACTGTAATTATATCTCCTATACCTGACTCGAGTGGTTCGATACTTCAACGCAGGTTTTGAAGAAGCTGATGGACTATACGGAAGTCTTATCGTACGACAGGCAGATGATCCTCTGTCATATTATTACGACTATGATCTCCCTGAGCATGTCATGGGTATTTGGCATTGGTATTATTCATCCACAGCCTCGGTATTAAAGAGTGCCCTCCACAGGAATGTCAGTGTAATTGGCTATAGTTTGACCGTCAATGGATTGGCCGCTACAGTGAAATTTGAACAAGATGGCGTTCTTTACATGACGCCTAGGGCTCAGTTTAATATTGCACAGGTATAATATTCTTTGCATTCCATATGTGCTCGAAAGATACTTTTTTGCGCACTTTTCTCTTTATCATTTTCCGTGTGAAAAAACTCTGTCGATTGTAACTCATTGACCGCAGTTGCGTTCTCTAAGAAGTTTCTTCAGTACGTCATGACGAAAATAAGGCGTGCTAATCACATTATATATGTATGGTCAAATATATCCAGGGCTCGAGATACAGATTCAGGCTGATGTACAACAGTGCGCTCTATTGCCCAGTTCAGGTTTCCATTGATAATCACACGCTCCTGGTAATTGCCTCCGAGGGTGGAACTTTCGAGCCTGTAGAAGGTATGTCTTTCAATGAGCAGAACTAAGTTGATATATGAAACTGAACTTGATATATGAAATCGATCTGATTATCGGGGAAGGTATATCTAATGTTTTCTTATCACCCACTTTCCATACATAGTGGATTCTTTAATAATCAATGCTGGAGAACGATACGATGTCGTCCTCACAGCGGATCAAGAGATCGCGAATTACTGGATTCGATATCGAGGAATGGGTGACTGCCTAAAAGACACAGCTACGGTGTGTGCAGCGGCGATACTTCGTTACGATGGATCCAATGACACGGCTGACCCATCAGGAACCATCGAGTACGATGATGCTAATCGATCTGGAGTGGTCAGTGAATAGAGTGTAACAGGATTATTGTTCAAGCTTATTAATCACATGTTCAATTTCAAAATTTCCATTTCAGCTGTTGAATCCGGTGGAAGTGGCAAATAGGAGCTACGCAGAGAACACCTTGATTTACGTAGTAGACCTCAATAGTACTCTACTCAACCAGGCGAACGTCTCTGGAATCCCGGATCACATAATATACTTGCACTATGCTTATAACTATTACTGTAAGTCGATTTATAGATAATTACAATGTTTACATTATTCTGGCGGACGTATTTGTTCGTCAAACATGATCGTTGAATATTTTAGATGAATTTCATTCTCCTGGACCTTTTCCGCAAGTAAATTATGCAAGTTTCGAATTTCCACCCATTCCACTTCTCACGCAGTACGAAGAAATTACGGATGATATGTATTGTACGGAGGACGATGATACCGCTAAAGAATGCGTTGGGACCTACTGCACTTGCCCGTATGTTTATGCCGTAAAAACCAACAGCCTGGTGGAGATGATCGTTATCGACTTGGGTGAGCCATATGGTAGTAATAGTATTTCTTTCAAACGAAACTCAACCGCGCTAACGAGTGTATATAATCATAATGCTGACAAACTAAACGAAGCAATAGCTTCAAACACATATTGTGTCGTGTACAATCCGTACGTAATTGAAACCATTATGCAGGTCTGGATCGTTACGATGATCATCCGATGCATTTACATGGTCACACTTTCCAAGTTGTCGCCATGGAGTCCATAGGAGAAAACATTACCTTGGCTGATGTGCAAAGGAGAAACGAAGCTGGATTGATTGACAAGAAGTTTAGTGGAGCTCCTGTTAAAGACAACATCGGGATTCCCGCTCAGGGCTTCACAGTTTTGCGATTCATCGCCAACAATCCTGGTTACTGGTTTTTCCATTGTCACGTATCAAATCACGCAGAAATGGGAATGGGGGTTGTGATCAAGGTTGGAGAACACAGCGAGATGATTCAACCTCCGGACAGTTTTCCGAAGTGTGGAAACTGGGATATGACTAGAACTTCATCCGCATCGTACTCAGTGGTGAATGTGTTGAACAGGAATAGCATTATGTTTTTGCGGTTTCTAGTAGTTTTCGTGGTTACGTATATAGACCCCCTTACGATCAACTCAGCTTGATACGCTGAAAGCTAATTCGATAAGATTTCTCAAAATACAACTTATCGTAGATCTATGTACGGATGTTACATACTGAGATGTCCGCTGTATAAGGTTGTGGAAAAAAACTGTGTTGATGTATTGACAATATCTTTTCTCACACCCGGTCGCAAAATGCCACTTTTCATACCTCTTGAGCGGGCGCAAAACAGATCTCTTCGGCCCTCGGGCGGAAAAGTCCCGTTTTGCGCCCGCTTACTCGGTCTGAAAAGAGGCCTTTCTGCAGACCAGATATTAAGGAGGTACCTCCACGACAGTCTCAATAGCAATGTAGTCCAAGTTCATGTCATGTCAGTGCGCATAAGTTCGAATAATTTCATCCTAAAAACTTATCAGTTACCTCAAAACGCGTAATATTAGCAATGACGTGATTGAAATCATGAATAATATTTGTGAATGATTAAGGACGTTGCCTAGTGAGCCAGCGCGGGAGAATTCGGCTTCCCGCGCGAAAGTGGAGGGGATAACGGTTGGGACCGACTCCCGGGGCTACGACGGAGTAGGGATAGGCGCTCGGGATTGGCTGCTCTGGGCGGAAAAATCGCGATTTCTGCCTCGGCTCATACAAGTTTTCTCGCTAGTCTTATGTACGATTGTATTGATTTTGGGCTCAAATTGAAGGTAAAGGATGTATCTATGTCGTGACGTAGCCCGATTTTTCGATCAATGTCTAGTGTTCGCTGTAGCACGTTGCAAAATATGCCTACTTTCGACAGCGTTTTTTTTGCAAAATTACAAACGAAATTCCAAAATCGGCCTACGTCACGCATAGATCCGTTTTTTGTCTTCAAAATGCTTCAAAGAGAATTGCGATATATTGAATGACATCGTAGATAAATTCGATATAGTGAGAGCCTGTATTCGTGGGGGTAGGCAACATCCTTAAAAAGTAGGACTATTCTTCAATCTGCCAGACAACAGTTTTGGTTAGGACTGTCCGCGCTCTGGCATTTGGATAGGTTAACGTAAAAATAATCAGATGCGCATGCGTGAGGCAAGACCGACTGTGAGATGGAAGGAGACAGCAAACAGTCGGTCTCGCTTCAAATCGACGATATTTCGAACTTTCAGCGTCTATATTTTCGAAAATGAACGGTAAATAATTCTGAAATTTTCAGACAATATCCGGGTAGTAGCCCTTCGTACCTGCGTAGTTTTTCGTGTAACTCTTAACACTGGTCTAAGCACCAGAAAATGAAACGTATCATTCACGTGCGTTGGGTATGGGGTTTACGTGTTAAGATTGGTGATTTTGATTGCAATTATCTCAAGTTTGGAACGGTCAATCCGATGGAAATTGCACAGACATTTAGATAGCATCTGAATCAATACGTGGGCAAAATTTCAGAGATTTCTTAACACATTGAATCCATGGAGGTACTTATACCTTAAGAAAAAAATGGTGTGCATCACGGGCGCAAGGCTATTTTGACGAGTGTGATTGTATTGTATAGTACACTCGCCTTCGGCTCGTGCTGCAAATTTCCCACTCGAAAAATAGTCCGTTCCGCCCTTGATATACAATGTACTATGATATCACATTACGTTGTTACGATGATTTCAATTCGGTACTGACATCGTAGCCATTCCAGTCCCACCAATAATTGTACATATTTGAACATTAGAATAAGAATGTCTTGAATCGTATAAAGTACCCATTGTGTATCAATAATTTGTTGATTATGCTAGCCGTTTTGACAAAATAAACATCTAAAAATAATATATATATTAATTAAAAATAAAAATAAAAATGGGGAACCATCAACTCTGACGGCGTTATACTTTATCCCAATTCAACTAAAAAATACCAACTATCCTTCTTTCGGAGAGAAAATGATCTTAATTATAATAATGACGGTGATAATGATGCGTATACCTATATAGGGGAGAGGCGGGCAAAATGGGCCACCCTAAAAAATTTTCGTATTTTTCCAAAATTGAAAATTTTTCGGATTCCATTATTTTCTTGCTCTAACAAACTTCGAACACCCAATCGACCATATATCTTAAAAACATAGGGAGTGGCGGGCAAAATGGGCCGCCTAATGACCAACACCGCAAGTAGAGGTTTGAGCGAATGGATCTTCTAATTTTGACCAAAAAACGATAACCCGACCTGTGCCGAGGTTTGAACGCCCTTATCTGAAAAGTCCAAAAATGGCGGGCAAAATGGGACACCCCAAAAAAATTCCGATTTTTTCAAAATTTCAAAAATTTTGAAATTATTTTCGTATGTACTTCAGAATCCTTCAAACATGAGATATTTTAAGTTTGCGAGGGCAAATGACTAACGAAATTTAGAAGGTTTTTCAATTTTTAAGAAGGTTGAAAATTCCGAGGATGCCCATTTTGCCCGCCACTCCCTATGGTTTCAAGATATATAGTCGATTTGGTGTTTGAAGTTTGCTAGAGCAAGAAAATAATGCAATCCGAAAAATTTTCAATTTTCATAAAGTACAAACATTTTTTCAGGGAGCCCCAATGATTGAAGGATTCTGAAGTAAATACGAGAAAAATTTCAAAATTTTTGAAATTTTGAAAAAATGGAAATTTTTTTCGGGTAGCCCATTTTGCCCGCCATTTTCGGACTTTTCAGATAAGGGCGTTCAACACTCGGCGTAGGTCGGGTTATCGTTTTTTGTTCAAAATTAGAAGATCCATTGATTTAAACCTCTATTTGAGGCGTTAGTTCCTTAGGTGTCCCATTTTGCCCGCCTCTCCCCTAGATTCCACACGCAATTTGAAATATTGTTTTTTTTTTAAATTTTTAATTAGGCTCATAGACATCTAACTAAAGTTGTGGAATTCAAATTTTCGTATAATCATCCAACTTTGGTGTAGCAAATGTACGAAATTTTTATTCTACAAGAAAGTTTTCCGTAGCAGAATCTATGGGTCTTTTGAGTTCCTGAGAAAAATTTGATGTATAATTTCCGAATCGTTCTAATATCTTTTACGGCACAAACATGCTCTCGAAGAGCTGAATCTTGACACAAGTAGACTATTCGATGTTCGGTACTACCTAGAGGTGCTTTTCGCAATGAAAAAAATCATACATCCAACAGTGGTTTATGAAAAATGTCAGTGAAATCAACAAATGTTATCGCGTATTCCAATATAGAAGGAGATAACCAGATAACCATATTCACTCGCACGATGTAACAAGGACACACGGAAAAAAGATTATGACAATCGTTGTCATAAGTGGTGTAAAATAGGATTGGCTTATATTGGAGTTCGAGCGTTGGTGCAATACACTTAATAAGGTTCATCCCGTGTGAAAATACAGAAGTATACCGACGGTGTAGATAGTGATATACAGGGTGTCCCAAAATTAGATGCGGAAAATAAAAGGGGTAATAGAGGGGGTCGAGCTGAGTAAATTAACCCCAAGAACATGTGGTCTGCGGAGTCGCGATCGCGAGATACGGCCGGTTATAAAGTCGCGCCAGAATTGGTATTTAGCAGTCAAATTGGCAGGGGAAATCGGTCGGTATTCTGGTTTTAGGTGCGCTCGACCCTTTCATGAACAAATCTTAACGAACCAAGTGTTCGAGTTTATGATTATTCAACTGAAAATGATTATTAACCGTACCAGTGATTGAGTGCGCCGAAATACCAGACTGCCGAACGATCTCTGCTACCAATTTGACTGCTAAATACCAATGCTGGCGCGACTTTTTAACCGGCCGTATCTCGCGATCGCGACTCCGCAGACCACATGTTCT
>JAFFZH010007134.1:0-11955 GCA_018420115.1 Euura saliciscinereae
ACAAGGGAAAATCATTGGTAGAGTTATTTTTCTAGGTCTATTTTTTTTGTTGTCTGTGTGAGAGAAAATAATGATAATAATATCGTGGGATGATGATAAGTTTGACATTATTTGTGACGATATAGGCGGATAATGATATCGATTATGGGTGTAAAAGTTGTATGAGAAAGAGAAAGAGAAAAAGAAGAAGAAGAAGAAGGAGGGAGAAGAAAGAAAAAATAGTGAAATAAATATAGAAAGACAGTTAGTTTCAATATTTAACCTGGTATGAGTCCAGAGTCGATGATTTCCAGGAAAATTTCAACATCTTTATCAACTAGCTCACCAATCCCCCGGACCGAACGATAAACTATACCTACACACTCTTCGTGTTTTCAGCTGTTTGTTCGGACAACATTCATTGCCCAGGTATAAGATATACTCAAACCAAGCGTTGAGAAAAAAATATATATTATGTCTTTTCATTCACAGATGTCGAAAATTTATCTAAAAATGAATTCGATATTCAAATAGCACTTGGCGATAAGAATTTGATAAAGAATTTTTTGACGCGGAACTCATTTTGTTCGAGTAGAGTCAAACCTGTCCAGTCCAATCAGATCGTAATTTCGTAACTGTCTCCGTGTGTTAGATACGACCGGCAGTATCTCAAGAGCCAATTATAACGGGAGGTTTGTTTATTTGTTCATTCATTTTATTCGCATAACCTTTTTTTTATTCTTCTAATCTGATCTACATTATCAGGTAGTCAATTTTTTCACATAACGATTTTTTGTTCAATAGATTATCGAATTAGAGTTTCTATGCCCAAGTGCTAATCAACGTTGGAATATAATTATAAGATTATAGTCAGAACGTTTGACTTTCGTTTCTTGAGTATACTACAGCGTAGGTGGTAAAATTAATTAGTGTCTTTCTCCAGAGCCTGCACACAGACACTAAATGATTGATGGATTCGAATGAGTATTCTACCTGGGCCCTAAAGGCACCTCTATTCAACACCGTTGATAAAAAATTACAGGGTTTACTGTACATTATTTTTTTCACGTGATAGTGCTGTATATATTTATACATTGAATTATCACCTGATATATATGATCTACTAACGGCTTCTGGTATTTTCCTTCGAATTTATTTATTCTACAATCTTGAATTATTTCAGGATTGGATAAAAATTTACAAAAGATTAGAGCTACGTATTCATAACCTCGAAAGTTCAGAACTCAAAATGGCTGTAATGTGTCAGAAAATGGCAGATTTAAAAGTGGCCAGTCTAATTTGGTGTCATGAAAGTCGAATGAATATAGTTGAGACAACTGCAACTACCTATGGTATTAATCAGATGATTATTATTATTTTTTGATAACAGATAGAATAACAATAGTTTCGGTATTATCGATCTTGGGGAAGTACAGATTGAACACGTACACATATAATGTGTATATACAGTAGTCGGGATCACTATCCATATCGAGGTCACATCAATTGCCCTTCAATAAACTCCGGCGAGGTATCGCATACACGCAAAGGCTGATAGGCACTCTGGATATGTGTGTTGCCAGTGGAGACAATGACAAATACTTTTTATCCTCAGGCTGCAAGATGTCTTATTCAAATCCACGTGTATAGTTCTGTATAACGTAACTTTATATTGTACTCTGTATAGTGGACGTCTTCAAGCATCGCTAGTCTTCAGTTATTTAGATCGTTCGTTATATATCGGTACTCGTACAAGTAAATGAACAATTTTCGTTCAGCACATAGTTACTATGTACACTCAAAATTTGAGTGAATTACCTGGAATATAAAAATTTCTACTATTCACCAATAATGTTTTTTCTGTTATTCCTTTGAACCTACGACTCATTATGTAAGTCAGGGTTATGCGGTCAATTATCAACGGGCAATTATTCTTGTATCGATCGATGATATATTCCTGTTTGCGTAACCCGCGAGTTTCGCTGTACAGTCGTTAAAGAGTCTTATCTTTCTTTGTCATTTTTAACAACACTACATACAATATCGCTCGCATATTTAACATACTGCTGTTTAGTTGTTTTTTGCGGCATTTTCCTTTGATCGAATCCAGTTTCTCGCATTTTTAAACCTCATTGTCTCGATCGCAGATAAACTGTGCTCATTTCGGAATTCTTAGACTCGAGGTTTGTTAAAAAATAGAAAGGAAAAAATCGGCGGCAAGATTTGCTGTAGCAATTTATATTTTTCATTTGATTTATGGTAAATTTCGTGATAGGAACACGTGTATCGTAATATCAAGCCAGATATCTCCGCCTGGTGGATCCGCATCCGGAGTATCAAAATATCTCTAATCCAGCCAGGCGTGTGACACGTGCTGGCCCGAAAATCCCTCTCCAATATTTAGTTTCGTGTACAGGTCTTTTTAATGCCACACTTTGCAGACCGACCTGAACTTCGGCAACACTGACTGAGTCCCTTTCTCGCATCACCACCTACTCATGCGGTTCCCAGAGACTAGAACTTTCTATACTGTGCTCTGACACTACATTCGAATTTATCGACACTATTTTTCATCTCATTATGCGGAACGCACCACTGCTTTTCATATTCAACCAGTCCGATGATGAAACATGCTGCGAAAGCAATCCCTGGTTCATATCTTCTGGACCTTTTGAATTTTGAAATTGGAATTGAAATTTCTTTCACCGTAACGAAGCTCAAGTCGCGTGCTTTGGGAGTCTGTCAACTGATATGGTCTTCTTCTATTCTTCCCAAAATTATTGTGCTTCGAAGCCTAAGTGCGCACTTTTTCGTTATTGCCCTAGATACGAAGCGTTATTGTTTACGTGAACGTTATCGATTTCCAGTGTCGTGTGTACGTTGTAAAACGGACTTTGCACCGATCAACGAACCGCTGTTGTGATCTTCCAGGTCTGACGGGAAAACTTGAACGTAATTGTTTCACAAATTGCGCCATAATAATCTTCCTGCAGTTGTACAGTGTCAACACGATGCTTAAAACCACCGTGGCAATCACGAGGACTTTGAAGATTCTGTATTGGTAAAGGTAAAGTCGTCCTCTTTGACATGAGGAATTTTCATACTGACTCCGTCGCAATGACGTCAAAAACACGGGATACACGAGTATCGGGACACGACTTCCACACGCCTATCTCACCCGTATAATTAATATCATTTCCAAGACAATATCTTCGAGGCTGGAAATACACCTACTATAAAAACACTTTGTCCTCCACTCCCAGCTGTTTCCTATTCACAACATTAGTCATTGTGGATGTGGATGTGTCGTCACAGTAACCGAGGTTCCAGAGGCTCTGATGAGCTCTAAAAAAAAGGCTGCGCCTGAGCAGTACTCACAAATATCGGTATATCGTATTGTCGCACCTGGCCTGGTCCAGATACGCTTGTCGATCATCGTCTCGAATCTGAAACCTGCGCAGTTATTCCGTTATCATTGCCAAGCTTCTCGTCGTCCCGACTCTGACCAGTGTGTAACAAATGTCAAGCGATATCCTCCTTTGTGAACGAGGTACGGTGCCTTATGGCAGTGGCTCGTGGACTCCGCACCGTCACAAAGTCGTTCGGTATATCATTGTACCCGAAGGTTCAGGTAGAAGGTATCTCGCATATCCATTGCTCGGAGTGTGCTGCATACATAAAATGTCTGCGATTGCAGCTAGTGTCGGAACCCTCTCTCGTTTCAACAGATTTAATCACGAATATCGTTGCTTGCTGGCTTCTTGCATTAACTGTATATATAGTATGATGCAGTATAGCCGCAGATGATAAGATGGAACCATTTACACCGGGGTAAATCCCTCTATTGTACGCTCACCACGCACGGAATCACGTTTCTAAATAAAACAACTCTCTTGCTGATAGTGCAGACCAGCTTGATCATTGCATTTGCTTCGCTACTATACCTCGATGGATATCTTATGCACTGCGATTCAACGGCTACATTCTCGACTCACACTATATTTAAACAGGTTCTCTAACACCATTCAATGATCCCAACATCACTAAACACCATTTAATCATGCCATCATGATCCCATCACCACTGATTCGACTGTGGGTATTGAATGAAACTATTCTGTAAAACGGAACATTGATACTATATCTTTGTCTGACACTAGAGGTTCTCCAACACCGTCCAATGGATACCATCATCATATGTTTCTCTTTCATTAAAAACAACGTGGGTCAGAGGCAGGAGCACCTTGTGCGAAATTATGGATGCTGCATTTCCGCAGTTGAGTTCATGAAGTATAGAATGTCGGTGTTCAGGGTGAACCCACGCATTCGACTGAGGCTGATCCAAAGTGCAGATTACTAACTTTCATTCATGCCCAACCCACTTGAGTTTCATTCAACGATTCAAGTTCGATTATTATACCTACCACAGTAGGCTTACTTCTGTCGTTCATTACACAGTGGCTGATTCTGTTATTTCAGGGATGATATTTTGTTCGATGATTATAACTAATGATTTTCCTGGTTCTCCTTCTTCTCGCTTCAGATCGAGTTATAGCGTCCTTGTGGAATAAAACTAAAAGAGAAAGAGAAAGAGAGAGTGTCAATAAGAGATTGATTAATCGACGGTGCGTGCCATGTGCATATGATAGTTGAGTTGAATTTTTTCAATGCGTAGATGTGGTTCGGTATAGGATTTTTCCTCTATATCCTGTAGAAGTGGACTGGCATCGATGAATAACTGTTATTGGCTTTTAATAAACTTGTTGATCGCTCCGGTGCAATTGACCGGCTCGATACGAGAGACTCGCATCGTATACCAGATAGTCACGCGAGTCGATATACGGTATATGACTCGTATTAATCCAGGAATATACAAAGTACATACATGTGCATGATCTGAAAAAACATCGTAAACCATGTTACCGCGTTGATAAAACTAACGGGCGGATACGAAAGGCGAACGAGGAAAATTTTAACACACATAATAATCGACGATCAACATATCATCGGTATAATACTGCACATGCAGACATCGGAGCAACGACAGATAAAACTATCACGCATGCAGTATGTATATATTTTCGATACTATCACTTGAAAACCGAATGTATAAACAACGAATTCATGCTTTCCTGCGTCTCTGAGGTTCCCATCAATTCATTGAGACATTCAGAAGTTGTCGATCTTGATCTTCTCAATAAAATGAAACACCTTGCAGACCGAGAAGCTGTGTTCGCACGCACGTTTCGCATGTTAGATATATTAATAGGACGTAAACTACTCTGAAAGAAGTTGTTATCGTCTTGTATCCGGCGTCCGCTGCACCGAGGTGTTATTTTTTTCTTTTCGTGGTCAGCATGCAGGCATCTCGAGGACTCGATACGCGGACGACGTCTATGAGCAGTTGGGCTGATGCAGTTTGTATGCTTGAAATTTGCATTTCGCACAAGGCAGGAGAGAACCAGGCGAATCGAGATATTCCAGTTTGGAGGGAGTGTTATAACTCGCTTTTAGCGTGACTCTATCCAGTTTATGTAAGATATCTATCGCCAATTTTTCAGGAATTAATAATCAACCTGTTAGAGAACCTAGAGCGCGTGAAACTGACCAGAAGGTATCATAATTAAACCAGATGACCAGAAATAGAAAGAAACTTGATGAATTAGAAGCTTGACTCCACAGAATAAAATTTTTGGATCAGGATCATTTGGGTTTTTTATCTTCTTTTTGAATTGATTTTAGAGTTTAGAGACTATACATCTCGGTTCCATCAAAGGCCTAGTTTGCAGTTAAAGCATTTCTAATCTGTTTTTTGATCTGCAAAACTCATGTTTATTAATGCATTTACACTCAACACGGAAAGAGTTATGGTCGGTTTTATTGTGAGCTGAATTGTTTTAGGAACATTTATTGAACAGAATGAATCAGTGAAATGGAAGGAAGCAAAATTTCAAATCATCAAATCGTAGGCTCTTTAGTCTTTATCCAGTGGTAAATTAATTCGACTGGATACTCGTGTGCGGTGTAGTGCAGGGATGATTAATGGCGATTCTATTCTGAGTAAGGAGCTTTCGGTCCCAAAAATAACGATCATGGAAGTTGCGTCGAAGAGCGAAGTCGACCCGCGAATCTATTCTAGTCCGGATGTGCCGTGCTTTTGATGGACTCACTAAACGCAACTAAGTTTACCGTCCTGACACGACCCCTGCTCAAAATTATCCCGAGGAAGGCCTCTTCCTCAAAACGTCCATTTCTTTCCAACGTCCGGAATATACATAAGACATGAAGACCTCGTGTATTTTACGTTTATTATATGGACGTAAGTCGCTAACGAAACCGGCGTGCGCGTGCTTCTTCTTCTTCTTGCTTCAACGTCGCCAAAAAAGCGAAGCGGCATCGTTGGTGGTCCATTCGCTAGTTGATTCTCTTTATCCCTTCTTCGTTCGGAGACATCGAAATTATGTCAACTTGCACTGTATAAGTCCTGCGACTCGTGCCTCGAGAAGGACCCGATGTATCGAACAGTGCAGTTCTTTCATCCTTTTTCTTGCTACCCTGAATTCATTTCGGATCTTTGCTGATACTCATCGGTGAGAAAAGTACCCAAGAGGAGTTTATCAATCTGCGAGACTGCATGCTGCGATCTCTTGACACTGAAACGCTATCTATTCTCAGGTCCCATCAAATTAACTCGTCAACTGTTCTTAAGACTCAGAAACCTGACATTTAAATGCACAATGGAAGACTTGAGACTTGAACAAGAATGGAAGAAAAGAACTAAGTACTTTTATGTTGTAACTTCATCAATCAACTTTTGTCAAGATTTCCCTGAAACTTTATTCATCCTGAAATGAGAAATATCTTCAAAATTGTTCGAGATTTCATGAAACTATGAAGTCTGATGAATTACCATCAAGCATCGTTAGATATAAAATTCTAGTGAGGTCTGATGAATTCTTGTAGGAATCTTTGATGTCCCGTCGAATTTTCACTTGTCAAATTGTCAGATTTGACATTCCAACCTCTGAAGAAGAAGGCTTGGATATTCTTGTTGATTGATGAAAGATAGGGAGAAGAGTAATAAGCGCAAGAAGACGGTGGACCGAAAGTAATTCTGCGGGGTGAAAAAGGTACCGCCGTCGTGATATTCGAACGGTTTGTTGTCGGAATGGGGTTCTTTTTCTCGAGAGAAGATCCCAGAATCCCCAAAGACCAAAAATGGAGATTGATCAGTGCCTATGCTGCATTTAATATACATCAGTTACACTTTCAGCACCGCCATATTTCGAACGTCTAGTTTTAACCACCTGCGCCAGATGTCCGCTGTATAAAACCATCTATGGCATCAAAGATCCACACCGCCGAAAAAGAAGAAACAAAAATGTACCGCCATCTGCCAATCCACAACCTCCTCACCTCAGCGGAGAAAAATCCCCATCAGCCAATCAAGATACAAAGAAATCGGTCAGGATTGATTGGCTCGAAATTGAACACATGTAACAGACTCCGCGTGATTGGCTTCTACAGTAATTGTCCGCTGAGTTAAGTCAGGTTAAGGATCACGCCTTTATTTCAAACTTGGTTTTACGATTATTTACCGACAAAGGAATCGCTCTTGATCCACCACAAAGAGTCATCTTGTATCCTTGGCCAGTAATTTACCTCACTTCGGTCTTCCCGGTATGGCGATCTTGGGTTTCATATATTTTTCGCTCTTCCTACTATTGGATTTTGTCAAACTGTCCGTACCTCCCAGTCTGCCGATAACGACACTTTATCATCTATTTTTGGCACCTGTGGCTACTATTCGCTACTAATCATATGATTTTCTATTACTCGAGATCATTTCGAGGTCTGTCCACCGCAAACTTTGAGGAAGCTAGAATCTGCCTATAATTTTTCGATACTGGATAAAGATTCGATCTTAATGAACGTTGAGTTCGAGAATAATATCCGCTCGCACGTAATTGCAGCGGATAAGATTTGTTAGCATTTGTGTATCCGAGACCGCGATGCGATGGTTGGTGAACCCAGCATCCCTCCACTCAGTAATTTATCTTTCTTGTTACGTTGTACACCGCATGTACGTACATCCACGTTCTTGTATTTGACTTGCAAATATTTCAATAGCAACGAGAATCTTCGCGCACGCCTCTTCGTGTAACAATGTGCGAACAGCGATGTCTCTTCGCTTCAAAATTCAACCATACTTCACCCAACAAGCAAATTCATGCTCCGCTATTCCAATCGCACTGCAAATGAGTTCCATATCGAATCTCTTATAATCGCAGCATGATGATAAGTTCAGATGGACTTTTTGACATTTTTTAGATACCCGAAGCACGATGTGAGGCATAATGACAGGTTTTGACAGTCAACAAGCAAAATGGCGAATAGTGTGATGTCAAAGTCCATCAAACATGTGTCGAAGTGCACTTGCGGTGTTCTAAGAAGAGTATTATTTTTAATTGTTAATAAAAATTAAAAAACCATTAGCACATACACATCATCAATTGAGCTGAAACAAAAAAAAAAACTAGAGTGTAAGAGAATAATAAGAAGAAGAATAGGAAGAAAAAAAGAATCCAGGTCGCTATTCTCATTACCAATTGACGCTTGTCGTATTTCTAGTTACGTAACCGTACTTATTTTGCCGCACTCGGTATCGCACAGACATCAGATCTTTGTCCAGACGACTGATTATGAGAGAGGTAATTTGAGTTCCTAAATAATTGACGTCTGGAGGATGAAGAGGAGCGAGCATAACTCACGGTATTAAAACTACAAAGCTGAGCTGAAGATCGGTACGAGACTCTGCGTATAATAATACCGTTATGTAATACTGGTCGTATTAAAGCGTTAATGGACCGCTAATGTAAGACCGGCTATAAAATTCTCAGTTTTCGTACGTACACGTACCCGCCCCTTGTACTGCAGCTAAATCGCATTTCAGATGCTGCAGATACTCGTTAAACTCTGATATTATTATCTGTGTGGGTGAAACGCAGGGATTCCGTTAATGATGCGAAAACGCGTGTCTGTTTCTTCATTGCGAGAAATGATAATTTTTTTTTCCGTTTTTCTAGCGGCACGTTTGCGAAGTGCGACCTAATACTTTATCTTATGCTTCTCAAGTTATTAGCAGACGTCCCCACATCGGAGCTGTAAAACGCGAATTTAAATCTCGCCTTCGTTGATTGCAATTTTTCATTGACACTTGTCAATATAATTGAACAGTTTTTCCGACATATAAAATAGGTACCGCTTTACTTCTTGATCGTCGATTATTAAAAAAACGTTTCTTTTTATTCCGAACAAAAATTCACCGGACATTTAATTTTGATGCAATTCCTTATGCGATATTCTTAAATCATACTAAAGTAGGTGAAACGCAAATCGCATTGGCAGAAACGTTTTCTGATTGGCTGTGATCTCATAATTCACAATTTTACCGCCATATTTGAATAACGTAACGCACCGTCAAATTTGGTCGTCTAATCTTGAGGAATATGAAAAAAAAAAAAAAAACTGAAGGAATATTCAATTTTTTTGCACAGGGACACTGAGATAATTCATTCAAGCAACAATTTTATCTTGAGAATGACATTCCAAAATATTTTTGGGATTTTGGTTTTTGAACGACTTGAAACTTTTTTTTTAGTAATAAAGAGATGAAAAAAAAATGGTACTGATATCCCGCAATCGTTGTCAATTGTTATTATACTCGTAATAAATTATTCAATGATCGCAATGTCATAAGAAATACGATAGGACCTGGAGGCACGTTGATACCAATTAGTCTCTCTTTCAAATAACCGGGTAAAAAAATGAAAATAGTTAATACAGTTGTATAAATTAATTGTTAGAATTAGCAGAATTTTTTGGGTCATTCAGCAAGTATAGGACCTAAGGAATATACTGTAGTCTAGTATTTCGGTTAATTGTTGTCACACAGAAATAGACGCTTCGGGCTAGCCTTGGCTGACTTGCCAACATCAAAATAATCCGAACCTATATCACACCGAAATTTGTCGGATGGTCAGAATGCGATCACAACGTTCGTGACCCTCTTACACGGAGAAATTGAACCCATTTTCTCTACACAATCCCCTGAACGATGGAGACAAAAAATAACTTTTGGATCGTTGATCACGAATCTGAGCTCAAATTCGAAATATTTTCCATAGCTGATCCAGTATGGGGATTAAAAATCCAAAACTCGACAGTTTCGAGTCACTGATAACGAATTTGAAGTTGTGCTTCTGAAAATCAAGTCGAATAGCAATATTTTAGCCTGAGACTGCTAGCTTGACTATAATTATTCGTAACGTAGAATTTTTTTTTTTTTTTCGAGAATGGAGAGAAAAAGTCTCGTGGAATCCAATTTTTGAGATCAGTTTGCACAACTGACCCAGAATTGAATTACGTTTAGAATTCTACACACGATCGTTGAGAAGTTTGTTACAAGTGACGGACGTTTTCAGGAATGCTTTGAAGTGGCTGCATATACGTGACGTAGAAATTGGCGTCGTTTCAATAATCATTTCTCTATGGGAATTTAGGATGAAAAAGAAAAAAAAAACAACAGAAGAGTCTAGAATCCAAATAGAAACGAAACGTTTGTCGCTTGAATATCAACTAAAGTATCATAAAACTGTCGAATCGATGATTTCCTCGTTTGAACTATAATTTCATAGAAATTCTATGGTCAATTTTTTAATGTGTCTATTAGCCATTCAATTTAATCCTGTTGAACTAGTCCCACGGTTTTCATTACCCTTTTCTGTTCCAGGTGAGTGACTGTCCAGATCATTTACGTCTCAACGCCGCAGCTGCTATTCGCTACCGTAAGATATAGTGCCAGACACTTGACTGTATATAGAGAAGATAAAAAAAAGTAATTAATTATCGTCCATAAAGTTGAACGGACTTCTTTGAACTCAAGGGAGAAAATGTTTTGTGCCAAGTCTCTTCAAAAATCAAGTAATCTAGAAAATCAAACATTTCAATGTGGTGCGAGAAAGAGATAAAAAAAAAATAAAACTTTCTTCAACCCTCTCGAAGTTCTTAATATTTTCTACGGCGCATAACGTAGTAGCAGTTTTAGTATTTACGGTCAAACTCGAAATTGGACACGAGTCAGGGGTCAGTATTTTTGTAACCGAAATACGACTGCCCTAAAATTTTGGTAAACCTGACCGAAGGAGCCGGAGCCTGACTTAATAAATTCCTTCGGTATCGTAAAACGCGAACTCGTACATGTCAGATAAAATGTCAAATTTACGACACCGACTGACCCCCGCCTCGAGGATCATGAAACGATTTTAGTTAGTTTTGCCACGGTGATCAAGGCCGAAACTAATTCACGATTTATTTAATTATACGTCACGTGGTATACTCATTACACGTACCAGTCCCTCCTATACATGGCTATGATACAACTTAATCCAGTCAATTTACCAGATTATATAGCTCACACGCGAAAGTTGTTTAACCGCAATCGATATTTTATACTCTACCGCAATTAGTTGGACAACACACATAGTTGAATCGCGATATTGGTATCGAAATTAGATATTTAGACTCAAATTCCTCCAATACCTACCTGAGTCAGTAGAATTCAACATGGGTTGATATCCGCTCGTTTTTTTCTGGTTCTGAAAAGTAAGAACAAACCTTCCAGAACCAAAGACCGAAAAGTAAGTGGTTGAATCTCAGAAATTACTCTAATGAAACAATTTAAATTCCGCATCGTACCGAGATACCTGAAGATGTAACAAATTTCAATTTGCACGTGGTAATTCTGCCTTAAGAGCATGCTACAGTCATTTTTTACTCTTCTTTACCGACCGTACCCGGTTTTCACTTGTTTTCACTGATAGCAAAGCCTAGGAGGAAAAGGAAACAACAGCGCAATTCTATACCGGAAAACTTCTTTGTTTCATGCAACAATGAAGACGTATTCTTGAAAACTGCA
>JAFFZH010007157.1:9556-20187 GCA_018420115.1 Euura saliciscinereae
GAAGCAGGCTTCCGGAGTCAAGTTCTTCGAAGAGCCTCGACGATACACCTTGAGGCTGACTCAACAGTGCTATCAAAATTGAATTGTTGGCTAATATTCGCAGAATAATTCCTGCACGAGCAGAATTCGTTGTTCTTGTTCTTCCGTTTCGCTCCGTTTAACAAAATGCGTTTAACCTTCAAATTTTACGCGCACTATTCTCGAGTTCGAACCGAATCAAGTTAGCTTGAACAGGGTATGGTCGAACCACGTCGAACACCGAACGCTAGGGATACCAACTTAGGGCTAGGGAGTTTTTCCGAGCGAGTTTCAGGTGGCACCCCCGAAGCGTTCGCCTTCCACGAATTGTCACGGTATGCACTGTTAGGAAACCGACGTCTATAGAAGTCCACACCGATTTTGGTGTAGTGGCACATTGTAAAATTGCTGGTGTTATACCAGGACGCCATTCCGTCCCCAATTGTTTCAAAACTGCCCGCATTCATTTGTCCGAGAGAACGAAGAGAACGTCGCAACCACTTAGATTTCAGAAAGCGCATTTCGTTTGACAATTTGCACGGAAAGAGACGGTGATGGGTTATCGGGGAGAGATAGAAATCGATCGTCAATACTTTTTCATTCGGAATCGTATTTATTTGTGGTACAGCAATGGTGGAACATTTTCAAAGGTTATTCAATTTTACAAGAGCTACGAAGCCGTGCCGCGTCGAATACCAATATTCACTGAAGATGTAGGTGCTGGACGGCGATCTCGAGCGATCGGTCATGGCAGGATCAGCAACGTCGTGGTGTACGAGAGTGGCAGGTATTCGCAGATTCAGTGTTGAGAGATTCTTGTAAAATGCTGCAATCACACTTTGGCTAGTGAATTACCCGCGGCAATGTCGTTTATCCCGTTTACAGAATCTTGTACCTTGAATCACACAAAATTTCACCAAATTTTTACGAATGTAGTATGAAAAGTCCACTGTACCAAGTCTAGTGATATAGTTTGAGATACTCACGCAGCGGCAGAGTGGTGGGTAAAATAGTATTTGAAATAGTAAATAGAGTATATTTTCGAATAGTATTTCACTGAAATAACTTCAATTGCAAATGCGAAATACTATTTGCTCATGCGTGTAGCGAAATATTCATTTTCTGTAATTATTTGATGGTAATAGCTTTTAAATGAAATGATTAAAAAATGATTTCAAATAAAATGAGAAAATAATTATTTCAAATAATTATTCATAGTAGGCATGCTGGAAATAAAGTATTTGAAGTGTGTTATTTCAATTTATCTATGGGTAAGATATACTATGACTTCCATTTCAACTCATTATTTCATACAAAATTATTAGACAAAGAATTATGCGAAACACGGAGAAAAAACTATTTTCGAAACAACAATATTGTATTTCTTAGATCAAAAGTTCTAGTGTGGATTCATAAATATTTTATTGCTTGATTGAACAATCTTTGTAGTATCGATTCGCGAATACTTCTTTATTCAATGATGTATCAAAGACCCGTGGATTCAACAATTCCATCGAATTGTATTGTGAAAACATTTTTTCTAGGAATGCACACATCTAATGATAAAAACCAAAATTTTACCGATATTTTCGCATTTATAGTGTCCAATGAAATACTTTGATCATTTCAAATAGTATTTCAAATGGTATTTCAAATGATCAATTTATTTCCGAAGATTTAAATATTTTCTTCAAATACATTCATTTCACAAATAAATAATTCATTTATATTGCAATTATTATTTCACGAACTATGTTACAAATCAAATTTTTCGTCCATAATTATTCCAAACGCTTGCGAATATTTCATCATTGAAATACTATTTCATTGGAAAAAGTATTTCAAATACTATTTTAAATTGGTTTTTATTGAAATGGTACCCACCATGGCGCAGCGGGACCGCAGAGACCGCAGCGACGAGAGCCAAAGCGACGGCGATGAGGGCGAATAGTTTCATGATGGAGGATCGGCGAGTGGGACTCTTCGAGTAATGCCAAATGTGGCCCGAGGTCCCCCTTTTATACCCGAGACGAGAACCGATGTGACGATCATGTGACTCACGACTGGACGCGGATGTGGAAGATAATCTGAATCCGTCCTCGAACAATTATCAGGCGACTCACGAGAATCGTGGGACATAAAGTAACACTGACTTTTTTTATTGCACCCAACCGGTGGACATAGGCTATTCGAAGTTTAACGGTGCTTTTTACAGAGCTGTAATGCTTGCACGAAACAGGATGATTGGAAGATTCTCACACCTGCTTGCGGATCTTTAGTTACTGCAAACTGTGTTAGGGTAGCGTGGTCCGAAACCGACCGCCTAATGGAAAGAATGTTTCGGACCACGATTTTTTGGCCGGTCGGTTTCGGACCACGCTACCCTAACTAGCGGGTGGACACAGATGTTCGAAAATCCGTTTCACACGAATTTGCAACATTGATATCAGTATGACCTCTGCAAGCCTCTGAAGGCATTAAAAATGTCGACTGTTCTCTCGTTCTCATTGCATTTTGTATTGATAGGTATGCGTATCTGTCGTATTTTGATTTGGATTCGCTTGGAATAAAGATTTTTGAAATTCTAAGTCTCACAGACCGATCATAGGTGACAATCTGACGGATCAACCATATATTTGGATCGGACACAATATGACGTATCGGCAATCTTAATAATCATAATCTTTTTACATCTTTCGTCTTTTGACACCTTTTGTTTTATTAGTTGACAGTAAGTGATATGAAAAAATCAACTTGGAATCAAGGACTCAACGCTCCAGTGCGATCGTGACACGCATATCTTCGGATGGTATACGGAACATCGGCCAATATGAGAAGCGTACTCGAGGTGGTCGATAATAGTTATTTGTGTATCAAGGGCGGAAAGTACTATTTTTCCGAGTGTGCCTTTGGCGGCACGAGCACACTCGCCAAAATAGCTTTGCGCCCGGGATGCACACGATATTTTTCTCATCACCTGGTCTGCAGAAATGCCTTTTTCCAGACCGAGCGAGCGGGCGGAAAACAGGATTTTGCGCTCTAGGGCAGGAAAAAGACGTTTCTGCCCGAGGGCGAAAAGATCTGTTTTCCACCCGCTCAAGAGGTATGAAAAGTGGCATTTTGCGACCGGGTGTGAGAAAAGAATTCACCGTTCATTTGTACAGAAAATAATTCCTATACTGACGGCGTTGCATTAGATGGTCAGATTCACGTGAAGCCGACCTTCGGAATTTTAATGGAAAAGCTTTGATCCGGTTACGAGCTCTTCTGCTCAGATATCACATCGTATGTCGAACGTCGCGTGAGTTCGACTCCATTCCGATCATCTCTTGGTATTTAAAGCCAGAAATACAGTTTGCTGCAGTAACGAAAGATCCGCAAGCAGGTGTGAGAATCTTCCAAGCATCCTGTTTCGTGCAAGCATTACAGCTCTGTAAAAAGCACCGTTAAACTTCGAATCGCCTATCCACCGGTTGGGTGCAATAAAAAAAGTCAGTGTTACTTTATGTCCCACGATTCTCGTGAGTCGCCTGATAATTGTTCGAGGACGGATTCTGATTATCTTCCACATCCGCGTCCTAGATGGCACTTACACCGTTTTGCTATGCCAATCTTCATCAGAGTACGATGTTTTTGAATAGATAATTCAATTCGTGCTGTCTTTTTTTTTGCTTTGGTCTCTCACTGTCAACTTATGGGTAGCAGGAGGGGCGGCAACATAGGTTGGCCTATGAGCGCCACCAAGCGTAATCTGGCCCTGCTACACGGTGGTTCAACACCGAGATGGTTCATATGCAACAACAGCGTAAGGTGTTAATTACGGTCGACACCGATTACATTCAATAGTAACAAAATTGCGGTGTTGAAATTGCGAGGTCAATGCACACCAAACGGTTTCAGAAGAAAATACACCGGGCTTTGCACTGAACGGTGTGGTCTTTTCGGCCTCCGAAACAAGTGTTTTCCCGTGTAGTGAAAAAAAAATCAATAAACCAGGTTAAGT
Source organism: Euura saliciscinereae (assembly GCA_018420115.1). NCBI lineage: Eukaryota > Metazoa > Arthropoda > Insecta > Hymenoptera > Tenthredinidae > Euura > Euura saliciscinereae. The sequence continues at coordinate 13,578 of JAFFZH010007157.1, forward strand.
TTTTGCTTTTTATTGCTATTTCCGGTGTTATAGGCTATCCCTAACTTGCTTTTCAGTACGGATGTCAATTAAAACGCATTTTGAGTTCGCTGTAAGTTTTTTCGCTTCTTTGAGACCTGGACGGGGTTTGAACCCGGAACGTTCGCAACTGTTCGTATTGATACACGCCACCCACCATACATCTAAAAGCGCGTACATGCAGGCAGCCAAACATACACTGACTCTCCGAACCGCCATCGGAAGTCGGCGGCAGCGCACCATACCACGCCGCGACGCGCTGCCAATCGAGACTGCTCCCGCCCGGAACCCGTGTTGCCCCGCCGAAAACGCACGCACCGCGCTTACGCAGGCTCTCCTCCACCAGACGCCCGTGGGGTATATAAGGACCGCGCTAAGCCTAGAGCAGTCACAAATGCTCAAATAGGAATTTTTTCAATTTTTTACCTAAAATAAAAATAGAAATAAACCATAAACAAACACAGATATCAAACAATACAAACAAATATTCTAGTGAAATTCTAAGAAGTAGGTATAGAAATAAAACACAAAAATGTAAAGTACTCACCTGTATCAAAAACAAATGATGAATAAAGAGAGATTTCAAAAGTCAAAAAAGTAGAGCAGTCACTTCTTTCAGCCCAGCGCTCCTGACAACATCTCCAGTCTGAATAAACCAGCAGATGCCCAACAACTACTGCGTTCTTCACAACCCTGATCGCCAACTCCATTCTCTCTTTCTCCACAGCAGAGCAGAGAACCGCTGATCACTAGAGGGGCCACTCATGAGGAAGCCCCAGACCCTAGTGTATCAGTATTACTAGTCGCACGCTCCATTTTTTCTTTGTCACGATCGCCAACATATGTGTCATCTTCACAGGCTTGTATTGAAAATACTCTTTAGCCCTGTGCGATGAATACGAACTAATCAAACTGTTCAAGCTTTGATATTGTGTTTGTAAATTTCTGTGCGCCGTTCATCAACTTACACCGAATCTCTGCCGTATTCTTGTTAACTTGAACTTGAACCTAAGTTGGTTGGAGAAAAACAACACCGATCGTGGAAACGATAATAACTGACTACCAAGCAGTGACTCGTGGTGTGGATAATTAATAACAGGTCAACGCTTTTTACAACCCAGTCGTTTAAATTTACTTGGGGCCTCTCGGATTCCATAGAAAAGTTCCACAATTTCGTATTATACAGCAGAATTTGGATCATGGCTGGCATTATCTCGTGAACATTCAGTTTTTTTACAAACCGAAAAAATCCAATCGAAGAAGTATCTAAAAAAATCTACTGGAACCTTGTGCGTTCGTTTCATCACTCGTCATTTCAAGACGAGAACAAGATGGAAATTCAATTGGATTTCCACTGTTCTCTGTTTTGTTTCAGAAGTACGTGGAGCTTGTTCTTCGTCAACTTTATATGATCGTAAATATTATAGGATATGTGAAACAGTTTTGAGGTTCTAATCACAGTGTATCAAGAGACTCGGTAGAGTCTCGCGCCAAGTACATTAAGAAAAATTTTTTTTAGGCGCGAGACTCAACGGCTCTATATACCTTCCCGAGCGACCACTGTTTCGGCCGAACGGCGATTTCTAAGTCCTGTTTATTCCGACTTCGCGACAAATATCGCTTTTCGCATGCAAGGTTTTGAATCTAGACTCGAAAAGGTCTCATGTAAGCCCAATTTGAACGTAATCAGTTAACTGAGAGCTTAGATATGATTAATTATAGATTTCTGATACCCCGTTTCATCGCCAATTTCATTTCCTCCTCCAGTCGTTTCAAGGTCGTCTCAAATTCTGAATATACATATAATACTATAGAACGACGCCCGATACGAATAAAAGCACGTTCCAGATTCCGGGTGGAAAAGAGCACGTTTCAGGTTGATTCGAATACTAGCACGTTTCGGGTTGACTCGAATCATAGCACATTTCGTTAATATTATAATTCGTCTAACAATGACAATCGGATTATAATATTTATTCCATACATGAACGGTAAGGCCGATTTCGCTATCTATTTTCGGGGGCCAAAGCGCGGTTTTACCGACCGAGAAGTTTCTACTCCCGCTGTGGGAATGAAGACAGTGAATAAAGAATTTATCTGCCAGTTTGCTCTGCCGTACCGACCAAAAGACCGTGAATAAAGAATTTATCTTCCTAGGGAGATAATTCTTTAATGTAGTTACGTCACATAACGTAAAATGTAAGCACTGATCTGCCCGCGAAATCGGCTTCCGTTCATGTATGGAATAAAATATCGTGTGCACCACGTTCGCATTAGACGTTTCCGCTCCCTTGGTGCACAATATACTATAACGAAACGTGCTATTATTCGAGTCAACCCGAAATGTGCTAGTATTCGAGTCAACCTGAAACGTGCTCTTTTCCACCCGGAATCTGAAACGTGCTTTTATTCGTATCGGGTGTCGTCATAGTATTGCAGTATGCCAATCGCAGCGCGAATAATAGAATGACAAGAATGAGCAACGTAAACATCGACCATCGGCCGCGTTCGGGTGTGACACGAACTTTTTCTAAAGGGAAAAATATCTCCGTGTACTTGTGTTCGCAATTATGATTGCCTTAATAATTTGCCTCTGTTTCACGGACCATTATACTCGAACAATGATATTCGTTACGGCAAGTATTGGGATGACATTTGCTCACGGTTGGCTTCCTGGCTTTACCTGTATAATAATATAATAATATAAAATAAAAATAATACCTTTGCCAATCCAACTGAGAATTTATTTTTTAACTATACTGATCCATATTACTTATATCGAATCTTCCTCTCATCAAGGAGCAAAAGAGGTGCAGATAATTTGGACCTTCTCTGATAGCTTCGCGATCTAATATAATCCTCATTGAAATTCCATAGCGCATGCCCCCGTCACCGGGGTGCGGCATTCAGTGTGTCGAGCTGCGATCTTCTACAGGCAACTTTCTTTCGAATCCCTAATAAAATGTAAAGGTACTCAGCCCTTTGAGTTTAGATTAGATTACCGGAAATGTGGGGAGACACTTAAATTTTGTGAACCAACGCGTGGAGAGCGTGGTAAGAAATACAAACAAACCAGGCATAAGACATCTGTTCCGGTTGCATGACATCCGATCGCTGGGTGAAGGCCTAAAGGGTGATGTGACGCCCCTTACGCTCGCCCGACAGTTGGCCGTGATTGGCAAAAAATAAAAAAACGCATAGAACAACTATAATACTCCATCACCTGCGATTTACATTCCGAGTCGTAATCTATACATAGATAAATAGATTGAGATGGGATCGGGTGAATAAAGTCACTCGCACATCTTCGGGGTAGGAACCTGGTAGCATCCTGTGCAAAATTTACGAGAATCGGTTGGGCGGTTTGACTGTAATTCTATTTACAAAAAATCTGGGGATCACATACGACAGTATCAAAAATGCTCGAAAACGACTTCTCAGGTGCCAAAACCTGCTCCTTATATGCCCAGATAACAATCGTGCTGCTCACGTAGCCCTCATGGCGTGAGAGTCACTCTGTGATGGCTAAAGCGCACAGTATTTGCCAGCACACGCCTGCAAGAAGCTAAGTGCGTGCGAAATGAGTCTCATTTTCCCATCACAAGTGTTATCACGCTATGAGGGTAAAATGCGACTCACGGTGTGCATATATTAAATATTTATGTTAGTCTGCAATTACAGGTTTGCGAAAATAGTAATCCCAAATTAATGCACTATTCATTACTCAAATAATGGTCAATGGATTGTGAAAATTTTGATAATGAATGAGGTAATGCATAAAGGATTTGAATTACATTGCTCATTACCAAAGTAATGGATAATGGATTTGAATTGCATTACTTATTACCAAAGTAATTGATGATGGAATTGAATTATATTACTCATTACCAAAGTTATAGATAATGGATTTCAATTGCATTTTTTATTACCAAAGTAATGGATGATGGATTTGAATTGTATTACTCATCACTAAAGTAACAAATGATGGATTTGAATTGCATTACTCATTACCAAAGTAATGGATAATGGATTTGAATTGCATTACTCATTACCAAAGTAATGGATAATGGATTTGAACTGCATTAGTCATTACCAATATAATGGGCAACGGATTCGGATCGCATTATTATTCATTACTGAAAGATGGAGTTTGGAGCTAGGATTACAGGAATGAATCGCAATCATATTTTTCCATCATTTGACGTAACCAAATGATTTATTAGATATTATCACTCAGTAAAAACTTGACAAAATATTAGTAATCACATCAGTATCCATTCCATATCGTATCGAATGAAAAAAAATGCTTTGTTGCAGCTATAATTACTAAAGTGATGTGTAATGGGGAAAAATTACAGCAATTATCGAAAATGTAATTGATAGTGCAGTCAATGCCTATTATTTATTACCAAAACTGTACGCAATGGGGAAAAATTATATTACTCATTGAAAATATAATGGATAATGCAGCGAATTCCCATTAATAATTACCAAAATAACGGGGAATTGAAAAAAATGGCATTACTCACTGAAAATGTAATAGATAATGGAGCGAATATCCATTATTAATTACCAAAAAATGCATAACAAAGAAAAACCCGTTACTCATTAAAAATGTAATGGATAATGCAGCAAATTTCCATTATTAATTAGCATGGTAATGCGTTATCGACAAAAATTCCATTACTTATTAAAAATGCGTAAAAACATATCAGTAGATAATTCGCCATTCTTACAACATAATGACGATAAAGTACCTACCAACAAAGTTCGTAAGCCATGGTTGGAGCGCGTGAGACACCGGAATTCAGTCGAACAACGAAGTTAAGCAACATTGACCGCGACTAATAGTTGGATGGGTGACCGTGGAGCAAGCTTGGGTTCGAACCCGTCTTGGAACATTTTTTTCAATAATGTAATATTTCGTTCCCGGCGCACGACATGCGAGCCATATGCCCCTCAATTGATGACACAAATGTCTGGTGAGGTGAGGGCACATAGTGCGTGTAAATCCGCACACGTGCGTGCGTATACGCCATCACTGTGCAGACATTTTGCTATCTGGGTGGTTTGAGAATTTTTACTCGAAACGACGTTTTTGCGATGGCGAGTCTATAAGGCAATCTGTTTTTTTAACGATCGTGCCTAAAAATGAGCATGAATAAATGTTCAGTCTCTACAATGGGCCAAAACGCTATTTTGTCTCGACACACGGGTGTGCATGTAGTGTATCGATGATTACCTCATAAATCTTGTACACCATACTTATACACGGGTACTATTAGATCTCTAGGACTCAGATTCCGGACAAACTTGTGAATTTAATCCGCTATGAGGATAACATAATTTTGTATGATTTCCCGTGAACCCCTCTATCCTCACAGACTCTATCCGAAATTTTTCGATCCACTGCCACAAAATACAGTAGGTATGTACATCCCTGGTACCTAACTACCTACATATCACCGTGTCTTGTATCGTGTGGACTTTCACCATCGAAAGATGCATCGCCAATGTTATAAATGTATTATGAAGTCATATAATGTAGCCTATCGTTCCGGAGGGAGAGTGAAGTAACGATTATTTTCAAGAATATGATAAATAGAAAATTAATCAAAAGGCGGTTGATTGTAGACCGTGCAGATCAAGAACTCCGGCATATTCTGGACCAAGATAACACCCCCAGGAGTCCGCGATCCGAAGAGACGGATACTCTCCTTGGCTGGTAGTACGGTAACATGGAGACACTTTCACTTGAAACTCTACCTGCACTTTCGCCTCTACAACTCCGATGCCGATCCTCGACACCGAGCTCGCCCACATCGAGTATAATAACCATCTCGGCGCATGCTGTACGTGTCGTAGATATTGGACGTAGTGTTTTCGACGATGACAAGACAGAGCATTGGCACCTAATCACTTGTAGTATGGGTATAATAATGACCAAAATATTTTCTTCGCCCCCGCGGATCACCCACAGTCCTGTTTTCTTGGTGTAGAAATCCTCCATGCTGGAATCAGCCTACCATCAGCTTGTTTGTGGCTCTTCAATGGCGGCGCGCTTTTGTTAGGATTTGCATCTCCTTTTCGGGACTTATTCGGCAATCCCACGCATGAACGTTATATCCCGGATTAACGAGTTGGTCGCAATTGGACTCGACACCATCTCCGAACGCACCTTCAAAGTCGCATAACTTAGCCGCAGTATCGGGCGTGGTCTTGAATATATTTACAATAGTTAAAGGTTTTATCTCCCTGTGAGAATGAAGAATTGTGCTTCACGTAGACTTATGTCATTTCCGGTTGAGTAATTCACTCCACATTCGATCTGTTTAAAAATCCAAATACGTTTCACAGCTTGGTCTGCTCTGCTCTGGATAAGGGCTATTCCACGTGAAGCGTATCAGTCACCTCTCAGATATTTTCTTAATTTTGCATGTCGATTGTGTAGGGGGAGTTAGATTTTTGTGCCAAAGCCCGATTTTGATAATGCAAAATTCGATTTTTTATTTGCAATAACAAATTAGAGAACCTTTTTTATTTAAATTCATAACTCCGCCAAAAATAAAGTTAAATTCAATTTTCTTTTTTT
>JAFFZH010007178.1:0-33735 GCA_018420115.1 Euura saliciscinereae
ATATCTACCGAAAAACTGTCCATTCCATTGTCAATACTTTCTTCAATATGCCTCCCACGAACCCTGAGCAAAATAGGGCCAGCAAAGAGTCGCGTTTGGCGTATTTGACCACAATTAAGAATTTTATCGATACTTCGGAACAGATTTTGTTGGGGTTTGATGATTGGAACGGACAGATAGACGATACACACTTTTTTATTTTTCGAACTTTCTATTAAAAGAAACAACACCGATTATGCATGTATACAGGACTGACATTGAACCCAATACTATTCAATATAAGACTAGGAATATAGTGTGGAATAAATAGAGCCATCATCGCGATTTCTCGTGTTCGGAGAATTTTTCTGTTCAAAATTCGAATTTCAGTTTCAATTTCGATACAATTTTTGCGGATGAAACGAATATTACGTCATTCTGATAACGTTAATCCAATAAATTTGATGCCGTTGACTTTATTTTATCCATGTTTATTTCCATCGCGAATAGTTTGCGGTTCGTAGATAAAGGTCACGATATCCTGTACGTATATATAATATGTATAATATATATGATGATAAAAGTATGTAATAAGGTATATATTTTATATACATGCATATGTGAGATAGAGAGAATATAGATATGTATATTGTATATGTAATATCAACAGATAAATTTCTTTTCAAAATTTCATAAGCTAAGGATATGTATACGATTTTTAGTGGTTATACAGCTCAAAAGCCTCGTTTAATTAAACCTTATCAAACCTTAACGGTTCACTATATATATATACGTTAATTATGTGATATGTGATATGTTTTACATTGTTTGCACAATATTTTAGCCGACAATGTGATCCTGCTCCTTTGCCTGAAGCTGGAACAAAAATAATAATTGATATGTAAAGCCCTCGGGACTCGAGTACAGACACAGGTCCACAAAGTATCTTTTTTTACTCCCGTCTCCTTTTGGTTTGGCTCAAAAAACCATTTTTTTTATGTAAAGATTATCCAAAATTCAAACCTCCTTATCCTAATTGGATCTGTTTCCAACGCAATCGATCTTAGAATAGTAATTATATCCTAAATTCCAGTATGAAAGTCATGGTAACCCTTTTAACCTTATTTCAAGTTACTTTTTAACTATCTATATTCATATAAATTAATTTTACTTTCCGTTTCGAATTTCACTCTTAATTTTTTTTTCTTTCATTTTTAGGTACATAACGTTTTAGTTACTTGTGTATTGCCAAAAAAAATTCCTATATTCAGTTTAAATTCTCCAAAATATCGTTATAAATTTTCTTTTCATTAAGAAACGTATAAAAACGCGCAATTTGGGTTATTTTCAAATTTCTATTCTTCATCTGCGTCGTGTGGCGTGACGGCTTATCGTAAACAGGTCCAGTGACGGTACGCTAACGGTATCATTGAGTTGAAGAAGGTTAATACCACCGATCTCAAAAGCCGCTTATAAAGTAGATTGAATCAAGCAGTTAAATAATACCGCGGTGGTCTGTGCCTCCCAACCACTAACATTGGCAAGTGTAGACTTCCTGCAGCTCGTTAAGGATCATCAGTGGGCCATTATACCAGTTTAGAGAACACACCGGTCGGTTCGAACTTCGAACGTTCTTTTATAAACCGAATGGCGATTTTGCCATTCTAAAATCTGATTTTTGAAAAAAAAAAACAAAAAACAACTCTACGCGCTTTTATACGTGCCAAATTTTAATCGTATCAGTTGATTTTCACACATAATTACGGACCACGTGTATATATTTTTCAAAATATCTTGGCAACGTTACTGATATGTATTGATTGACTTGAAAAGCTCGTGTGTTCGCGATATGTGTATTATTTAATTATAATAACGAAAAAACTTGAAATTTTACAAAAGTTATCTCGCAATTGATTATCGTCGTCCGTTTGTAAAGATTCATTCGGATAAGTTTATCCTTATACCAATAGAGTGTTGAGAAAAAAACAAACAAAATAATAATAATCACTCTAAGAACCTAAAGTCTGAATAATTATACGAGTATTAATATATCAATAATTGTAAATATGATTGATTAGAAAAATTATATGCTTTCGCGGTCACGCAAGAAGCTTTAGATTGTCAAAGATAATTTGACTAAGTTTCTCGCTATCAGACGCCATACTAGTTTATATGATTTGTAGAAAAATAAACTCGTATCCTGAAGAATAATAATACACAAAAAAAAGTATTCCTATAACGAAAATGATTTTATCGTGAATCTAAATCATCTACCAATACTTTCTAAAGAATCTCTCATCTAATCATTCGTCTATTTAACGATCTCTTAATCTCTTAATGATAATTAATATTTACGAACAGAATAAAACGATGATATATCGAATGAAAAATAATTTTCCGATAAAAATGAAAATGTATTCTAAGAATCTAGCGACTACTCTCAATCTTATCTGACCTGTACAATAATTAATCGTGTTAACATAGCGGGGATCGGAAATATCGATCTCGAAATGATGATTAAGGTAAAGAAAAGAAAAACTGGGGGGTATTTGTTGATTTTATAGAAAAATGATAAATCCCACGGTGAGAATGACCGAAAAATCGATTTTTCTCGGCGCGAAATTATTTTTTGTCATGGGATTGGCGATCTGCATACACTTCATCCTCTCCAGTGGTAGATTTTGCACGGAATACTCTCGGTGTTCGTTCTTCATGGTGCAGACCGTCCGTTTCTTCGACATCATTTCGTCGTCCTTGTCGCGTAGGTTTTTCAACCACCCCGAATACCACCGAAGTTCACAATCGCAGATCAATAGGTTGTCTGAAAATATCGAATTTCATTGATCCCAAATTCAGCTGTACAGAGAAGACTTCGATCTTACCAGTTATGTCGATTATCTTCAGCGTGTCGATCACACTCTCCATCACCTCCTCCGGCACGTTTACCATCTTGTTGTTCTGCAGATTCAGCGTTTCGAGGGAATTCAAATTCTCAAATACCATTGGAGGCAAAGTCCGAATCCTAGAAAATCGTTAAATTAAACTGATGAAATAATTGAGTGATTTCTATTTTTTTTTACCCAGCTTAGGGGTTATCTTTACACATTTGTTTGAGAGTTCAACAAATTGTGCAGAATTGCTTCAGAATTCTTTCTAGATACAAAACATTGAGATGCTAATGGCAAAAATGACAACGTTTCGGAAAATGTGCTGTAAAAAATTCAAGTATTTTTGTCATAATATTTATGGCAAAGTTCGTTCTGTTCAATATATGCTTCCGGAAACATGCCACAACCATCTAAGAGGTGCACCATCGGTACTCATTTTGCTCAGGACATTCGTTAAGCTCTAAGATGGTATGATTCTCGACGTCGCCTTGAAAGTTTTATCAAGTATTCCAGTTCAGGGTGTATAATGCGTGGCGGTAATCGATTGAGGGTGTTTTTCAAAACTTTCGAACGCACAAGGTAGAAGCCTGAGGAATAGAAGTCTAACGGAAAGTTTTGCGAGGATTATTCCCAAAAGTACTTTGCAGATTACTGCTCAGGGAAAAACGAAGAAGCGCACCGAAAGCGCGCAAACTTTTTACATTAATTCGTTTAAACGTCCCGTGGGTGTTGTCAACTATATTCTCATCAGGGTTGATAACGATCTGGTATACAAATGTGTTTCGTTCATTTCATTCCACTTTATTTTTCACCCCACGAAAGAAACAGCCCACCCTGAAACAATCATTTGCGAACTTTCAGGGGCGTGTAACTTTATCTTTCCCTCCCCGATTGGACCACACGTCATCCCCCGTTTCAATCTCGAGTTAGGATTATGGAGCGTCGACGAAAACCGCGGGAAAAATGAAAAATTTGATTTACAAGTTCTTCTGGAGGTTCAGGAAGGTGATGGAATCCCCGTATCCGGTGAAAGCGTCCTCCGGTAAAACCGTGATGTTGTTAGACCTGAGATCAAGGTGACGAAGGCGATGCAGTCTCCTCAGAGCATCGCTCGGTACGGCGTGAAGATTGTTGTCTCCAAGTTTCAGATACTGAAGATTTTCTGAAAGAAAAAGAAACAGAAAATGAAGGATTCAGACAAACGACGGCGATGAAACTCTCGGTTTTAACTTCACGAAAAATGCTTCCTCGTCTCAAGAATGAGAATGTAAAAATTCTCTAATGCTCAACTCATTCTGATTCTCAGGGATCGATAATCTCCTGGTCATTAGAGCAACCCATTACCTCCGCAAACGAGGTCAAAGCCATTCGGGGCTGCTCAGACCTTTGGGAAAGTTTCTGCAGACGTGATTGACATTTGGTAATGTACATCCGCGAAGAGCTTGCAGCACGACAATTAGGGTGTAACAGGGGCTGTTGAGGATCGGCCCCGGGAACGTTAAATTAATATGTTAATTAAGTGGGTACGCGAACCATGCCCAGGCTGCATCGCTCAGGCACGAATCTCTCCTACCTGTAACGTGTAACCCCGAGTACCGAGGTACTTTCGCCTTTTAACACGCCTATCTACACTAGACGATATCAAAACTGTGGCATTATACCATGCGAAAAAAATGGCACGCAAGTGCCGAGTGCAACATGCAAGAGCTACTTTACTGCTTCATGATTGAAGCGGAGTTAACCAAATGCGGAAGGAACGTCGACTCGTGAACCCAGCGAAAATGTCTTTTATAGTTGTGTCATATTTCATTCAAAAGGAACCGCATTTTTATGTAACTCGCATGCAAGCTTCGATCCCGAGTTTTGAGCTCCTCGCGAATACATATTTATGGAGCAGGTTTTTCAGAAAGACCTTAAAGAGATTTTTAAAAACTGCCTGAGGCGTTTCAGACTCGTTATTTAGACGAATAAACTCTGAGGAAAAAACGGAAACATTAAAGCCCCCTAATTAAGTTAGTTAATTCTACCCTTCGATTCTGGTTTCACTTTTACTTAATTAAAATTGTTATTTTTAGCAAATTTTGTAAAGCTTTTTTATACATTTTCCAGACCGGCGATTCAATCTGAAGAATTATACGAAGCTCTTACCCTCGAGTCCCATAAAGGCGTCAGGGTCAACGTGGGTAATCATATTCCCATCTAGTTCCAAAGAGTTAAGTTGGGTCAAATGTGAAAAAACACCGGCGGGAACTTCCTTCAGTTGATTATGCGCTAGTCCGAGTGAGTCGAGGCCCTTCATTCCTGAAAAATATGAACAATTCATTGTTGTAAAGTTATGATCACGCGGAGACGTAATTTTACAAGCTGTCTTTCCGTATTAAAACTCTCTTTGTATTCAATGTGCTTTCAGGTGGATCTCGAGCTCCAACAACATTTCCAGCTCTGGACGGATCCTCGAAGCACCCTCATACGTGCAAAGTTTTTATGATGGAAAACTACTTCACATCCCGATGATGTCTTGTTTTACGACGGAGTAAAAAAAAAACACCAACAACTGGTATTCCCGAGCTAGATAACGAATTTCTATCCTTTGCCCCAGTTTGCTGCACTAGCTTTCTGTCGAGTTTTATGCAAGTCCACAAAGGTATCATTATTCAGAAACGGTTTTACTTGGCTGATTAGTTTCCTCCAGGATTTGGAATTGCGTCGAACAAAAGTTGACGAGGCAAATCTCTTGGGATTATTTCTTTCTCGGGGAAGTAATCTGAGTGCAAATTGATTTTTATATAGTATTTTAAAAATATCCCCCCCATGTGTGGATTCATTTTTCTTTCACGTGTAGTTTTCGGCTCTTATCTTGGGCGTGGTTGCCCCAAGACTGTTGCGGGTACTTGGCAACACGATTTCGAAGAAATATCAGACACCTGACACCCTCGCTTGATGTAAGAAGCGACAGGGGTGTCACGGAGAGGAGGATGCAGAGGGGAAAATTGTCTCCCTCGAATCCTGATTTGCATGATTTTATTCATCCCCTAAATCAGTTATCATCCACCCTCTTCAAAAATTGAAACCAAGCTCGAACTGAGGAAAATCCGCGGCGACATTCTGCACCGAATTGCAGAGTAGAATCTGATCCAATTTATCTGGACGAAATTCTGTCGGCTGACTAACGCGAGTAGCAAAGTGGCGAACAACCAAGTCGATGATGTCAGGTGTGGGCGAGTGAGTGATAAAATTCGGGGAATGTGCGGGAGGTGATTTTTCACTCACCGGCAAAGTCTCCTTTGCGAATTACCGATATCCTGTTCTCCTGCATCTCCAATTTCTTCAGCATCTCCAGCGTCGATAGAGCCGCCGTTGGTACAGAGGTCAGTTCGTTTCCACCCAAATTCAGTCGCTTCAATTTCCGACTGGAATAAAAATCAGAATTTTCGTATGCGGCATCCGCGATTGGGGCCGACGGTAGGTCCCTTCGGAATTGAATAAGATTTTCAGTTCTACATCCCCCGAGCCTCTTCCACTCCACTTAATGACCGGGGAAATGAAAGTCAACAGACTGTTTAAACAAAAGAAATTGGTGCTGGTATGATTTCAGCAAAAGCTTTCATTGGCGTTTAGAGATCAGACAACAAAAAGTGTGAGAGTAGCTTTCGGTGAGTAGGTGAGTGAATACGGAATTGATGATTTTAGGATTGTCGAGGCTGCGGGGATGCCCAACGACTTACTTGTCGACACCCTTGAAGGCATCCGGCTCGATGACGGATATCTTGTTTTCGTAAAGGGTGAGAATTTCCAGAGTGTCCAGTCCATCAAAAGCCCGTGCATGGATCGCGCTTATCTTGTTGTGGTTCAAATTCAGTATCAGCAGATGGTGCAGAAGTTTCAAAGACGATGATGGTACCAACGATAACGAATTCTGAGATACGTCCAGCTGAGTCAGTCCATTTCCTACAAGATTCACATACATTCCAATAAATCGTTGAAACGTTCATCATAATTTCGAAATAATTCACGAGACGCAACATCAACTTTTTTGTTCGTGGTATTATCTTGAAAATACCCTCGAATTTTATCAGACTAACAATTTCACCATAGTCTAACTTACAGGGTTGTTTCTATGTATTCTCCAAAATATAGAACCTCATATTGGGCCTTCATTCGCTCAATCACCAAAATTGCATAGTTTAGCTGGCTCAACGAAAGTTAATGAGACAATGTAAAGAAAGAAAAAAAACCGATGTATTAAACGAAATTTACACTTTCCTCATCGAACTGCTGATGTGATCAATTCCAAATGGAGTGACCGAAGACCTGTGCATCGGGGGTTTCTTATTTTGTACCAAAGAAAGAACCCTGCAACTTTGACCAGGAATCCGTGACCCGGAGGCTTGATGAGATATAGCCTCAAAAATTGAGCTTCACATTACTGCAAGGAACTCGTGGCTACTACCACCGGTGTAACTGACGTTGTAGAAGGTCTATTTCCACCGGGGAATAGCCGGCAATCAAGTTATTAGCGTTAACTGCACGTTCAATAAAAGTTGCTTGGAATCGGATCGCTTTTTTTCTCCAGGCATTCCAAATGTGGCGCAAAGCCCTCAACGTTTTAGCACTCAGACGGAGCATGAGGCAATCACTTACCAATCGAGCTCAACGACGACTCCTCGACGACGGCCAGGCTGCTGTTGTGAACGGTAAGATGATGGATTTCGAGTCCCAGGAACACGAAGCCTTGGAGTTTCGGTAGATTGTTGTGTCGCAATTTGAGATAGTATATGATCGTGTTGGGTCTACCCTTGAAGACATCCATAGCCCTGTTGATGTGCGGAAGGTCGGTGAACTCGCAGACGACATCCAGTCCCAATTTCTTCAGGGAACACGAACACGGTGCTATGTCACCCCGAGATGGACAGTTCTGTTGGATCTGTCCCATCGTCGTCCTCAGGTACAAACATGTCACCAGAAACCAAACGAGCCAACATTTTTCACCCTTCAATCTCGTCCACATTTTACACTCTCCTGGTCACTACCCCTCTTTATTCTTCACTATCCTCCCTGGTTCAGCCGATGCTACTTATCCCCGGACACGTACATTCTCATCCCGTTCACTGTACTGCTCCACAGTTTCACTCCGGACAACGCGATCTGCACAAATGATATTCATAAACTTTATTATCACTCGACACAACTTGCAAACAGAGACACAGAAACAACTTGATATACACTTTATGGGTGATTGACGTCGGGGGAGATCATCACTGACTTACATCACAGCAGTTCACTATGTTGAGGCCACCTTGACTTTCAATTCTGATGAAAAGTAATATCAATGAATTCCGTTTCCAAACAGCAATCCGTGATATCGCTGAAGGATGTGACTCCGATTATCGACTGTTCGAACTGTGACTCTTCGCGGTTTTGGTATCGCACAGCTGATCAGTTGATTGGTAATTAACGATTTCCGACACTAGGTTTTATCCGACTCCGTTCAGAATACGATTCTACCAAGTCCTGGGCGCCTCTGGTGCTCGATAGAGTCGCGCTTCGCGCTGGCATCATTGCCTTGCTAATGGACCGCTTCCGGTTCGAGGGGCATCAGATCCGAGGGGCTTATAGTAGCGAAACCTCACCGCGACGCAGAATAACAGGGCGAGGTTCTTCGTTTCTAATTATTTTTCAGAAATTTTACAGATTTCTGTATTTTGAAAAAACTGTGTCAACGACTTGTCGGAAATAATCAATCGCACTAAAATTCCCACTGACATCGAAGAAGCTTAAAAAAGCTCTGAGCTATATTTTATCGTCATCAATTTATCTGGACTCTGAAGGACTCAAAATTTGAACTGAACTACCGTAACGGTGATTACTGTTCAAAAACTATTGTTAATCAGAGAATAATTAGAGTGTTCATAGAGCGTCGAATTTCTGATTCGGAAAGCAATTAAAAGCAGAGTTCAATTTCACCGCTTTAATCGTTGGGTTTATCGGATGAAACCAGGTTCACCTCAGGCGAGAATAACCGATTTCGACTCCACGGTATTCGAGTTTAATTTTGGCCTGACCAAAAAATTAATCTTCAAACCGAAATCAATATTTTCATTGGTCATTTTATTGTTGACAATAACCCACAGCTACGAAAACGACCTGTGACACGCGACTCTCCAATCTATTTTCCTGGCTCTGTCACGTCGGCGGTCATTAAAACGGATACCATCGATTGTTATAACTGCCCTGGCTATTATACCCGCGCCTCGGGGTAGAAACTCACTGAGCTTTTCAACATTTTTTATTCCCAAAGGATCGATGTTTCCCATCCTGTTTCAGTTTTCTTTTTCTTCACTCCGAGATACACCTGCTTTTCTCTTTCCCAAGTCGTGGCTTCGAACTTCCTGTTACAAAGCCTAAGGATCTTGCGGCGAGATTGCAAGTCCGTCCAATGGATGTGACAACTTTGAGCCGCCTGGACTGTTTCGCAAGTTGCACAATACTGTGAGAGCTTTAATTGAATTAGTTTCGACGCGGGTACGGGGGTTCATAAGTTAATTGAACTCGTTTTTTATTGTTTTTTGTTTTCCGATTATTTTATTTTCACTTTTATGTACTGTTTGTTTTTCCAACGCTGTATAGAAATAAAGACACAAAACTTGTGTAGCTGATTACATTTCGTCGGGATATCTTCCAGCTGCGGTAGTTGTAAAAAAGCGAGTGCACTTAACGGTTGGTACGCGACATTATTTTTTGTGACATTTATTCCTCAGCGAGGAGGTAATCGAGTCAAAAATTAGTACGGAAAGAGATTTTCGCGGAATCTTGAGGGATTTTGGTGACAAAATTGGGACAACGTTTCCGCCTGAGGCAACCAACCTGCCCGGGGTTTGAGGGGATCGAATTTTTCAATTTTTTGTCACAGTTCCCCCGCCCCCTATAAATATTCGCGAACATTCTCGATAAAATATTCTATCGCGAATCACAGAAGGGGGAATCTCAGATATTCAGAACCGAAATCTGCCGATCGGGAAACTAAATTATCACTGACTTGGCCCGCAGAAGCTTTTCCTACATTTTTCAGAAATAAAAGATAATCGAGTATTTCCATTTCGCCGCAAGGCTCGTTTCATTGCTTCAACCGCCACCGGCTGGGATCGAAAATATTGCCTCGGTTGCTGAGAGCTTTTTGATTGCATCGTCACCCGAACCATGCTATTGGTAATTATGATAATTTTGTTATCGTGCCCTAATTATCGACGCTTGATCCACCAGATGAAAAGCTAATTTATCAACCGTGTCAATGGTGACGTGACATTAATACTATGAGACTGGACGCTTTTTGTATTTTTATCGCTTCAGCGAGACGTCTCAGCTCCCACGGGGTCTCACATATCTGTCAGGCACAGAAATCTCGAGAAACTCAATAAACTTTACGTGACCGAAACACACGAGGTTAAGGCAAACGGCTCTTTATCTTCGGGTCTGTCCGAAGAACCGTTTTCCTCGCTACTACAATCTTCGTCCTAAATCTGTCTCAAGATCTGCATCAGACACATTTCGCATATTTTCTCTTCTTCGCCTAAACGATTGCGAAATTGGGATTCAATATACAGAAATTCACGCTGATTTTTTCGGCAATTTAACCTTTTTCGAAAACTGACCAATCCATGGCACGTGCTGACTTCGTCTACTCAAAAGTGCATTTTTCCGCCACTGCGAGCGCTGTGAGTCTATTACTGCTCCAGTTCAAAGTCATGCATACAGAGAATTGGCAATAAAATATCAGAGTTCTTTGCTATGTGACGTCACAAGTTTGTATAAGCTTCGACATAATATCATTTGTGTCAAATTGGAAAAAGGAAGATGTAAGAAAGTCTCTGACTTGTTCGATTCCTGATCCAGTAGTCAGTTTTCAAGATAGGTGAGACTACTTGCCATTTCTGTCTCGCACTCTCCGTTATATACATGACGGACACTCCAATTGGTGTTCGATTTGAAAATATAATAGCTTCGGTTATTGTATAGTCGAGGTTGACACGCGTTTCCTGTACCTACCTGCCCCGATTCTGCCTCACCTCCTAATCGATTCACTTCCAGTTCGAACTTCCGGACCCGGATAAAGGACCTTCCGCGTGTTTCCGAACTATGGCGTTTGAATGCTGTGATGCTAGCGCTCCACCATCCCCAACATTAATTCGGCTCTATCGAATCGAGGAGCTTGATTGTCCCTCTTTCAATGAATTTTACCAATCAGAAATTCACTCAAGTCGTTAATCATTTTTCGCATGATGTCACGATTTCTCAGACGGCACATAAAAACGACTCAATTTCTTGGAATTTTCTCTTGCGAGGAGAGAAGAACTTTTTGATACCGGGGAGGAAAATTTCCGACTCCGTAAAATTGGAAAACTCTGAGGATAACGAAGACCAGTGTATATTTATAGAACCCAAACCGTCGCGAAAATAACGTTTTATCACCTATTTTCTCATTACAGGGTGGTAAATGTCCTCTGCGATATTAATTACCGCGGTCATAAAGTGCCTTGTGGAATTTACCGCATCCAAGAGACGATTTATTACTCGCAATCAACCACAACGATGTCGAGTGTGAAATTAAAGAGAATCCAAGACCCAGTAGCTTCGAATAATCCGTTTCTCACAATTATTTAGCTCTCGTATATCAAATGGTATTTTTTTTATTATTCACCTCTTTGAGTTGCCATGATTATTCAAACAAAAATTGCATAAGCGAGGTTTTTTCCTCCATTCATCATCTTTCACAACCGTTATTTCCTTTTGATTTGAATTTCCTTTGGATCAGACCAGCAGCTTCTATCAGACAAATTGCGAGGCCCAATACCGAGGCTCCAATTAGCACATTTGGTGTTTAATTCTCGAACTCGAACGCTGCTCAAATAATTCTGTTGATTCAACCCCCCAGTCAAGTTCGTATCAATTGATTCACAGAATGTAATTAGTTAATAGAGATGACAAAAAATGTCGACTGATCAGTACTCATGCCACTGTGGAATGTAGGTCGATAAAAAAATGAATTGGAATACGCGATGTAAGCTAGGATTTCAATTCGGTACTACGAATTTATAACAAAACCGAGTTTCTGTCGAATATGGAACTTTGATCTACCACATCGTTGGGCACGAATGCTGTACCTACATGCATGAGAAAATACGTTGAAATAATACCGCAGTGATTGAATCTCTTGTACCGAAAAGCTCTTCGAAAAAATGTTCTACCATTCGCTATGTAATCGGTGATTCCCTGAAAGTTGGGCTGTTCAATTTCTTTTCATCGACTTTTAGGAGAACGTACGATGTAATGGGAAGTAATTACCGATGAAAGAACCAACGAAAAATTGTAATCAACGTCGAGATTAAAAGCAGTGCTTTTTTTTCGCACAGCAATTATATTCGACGTTTACAAATTTCTGCCGAGTAGAATATACAGATCTTTAACCACATTTGCCAAAACTTAGATTGAGTTGGAAGTTTCTGATACGTCTGCAGTGGTAGAGTTATCCAACATGGCGGATGACCTTCTGGAGTAACCAGGTTCGATCACAACGAATTATCTTTGTATTCTCACCCTAGTGAAAATTTCGGTTCTACTACTAGAATTTCTGACGACATTCGAAGTTTTCCTGATTCATTATCAATCATCGTAGGTCCTTATAGAATTCTATTGTTCTTCATGAGAGGAACTTGCAATGTACTAAAAATTACAAAACATGACAGATTTTCAGTTAATTGATGGATACTTTGAATGAGTAGATAATTTTATCGTATAAAAAAAATCTACGATTTTCTAATGAAAAAGTATAGTTTCGGGTTTGGAATTTGATTAAAATTATCTGAAAATCGTAGGAATCATTTCGACCATGTCGAACACGGATTCACCTCAACGAGATTTTCTGAAATCCAGGTCTTTTCGTTTTAAACAAATAGGACACTCCCCTGGAGTGGAATGTGGTGGACGACACACCCTGAATATGACACCTGCTTGACTTTTTTTCACGGAGGATATACTCAGGGTCCACTTATATATATTTTTTTTTTCACGTCGTTATTTTATACCGTAAAGTAAGTATCCCTGCCAAAAAGCTTTCCGCGAAGAAGAAGAAGAAGAAGAGGTAATTTCATTTCCGAAATAAAATTTGAAATAAGATAGAATCCGTTTTTCGAATGGATCGATTCTATCCGGGGCTCTGTAATAGTTTCAGTTATTCCGTTCACGTCGTACGTAGAACGTCAGAGATGAAAATATGCTGAGATCTTAGAAAGAAAAAAAAAAGAAAAAATCCCAGGAGATTCGGAGATTCGATTCGATCTAGAGAAGTGAAAGCTTTTGCTGTTGCTCATAAACGTGATAAGAAAATAATAAAATCTGCAAGCTCGACTAAAAAATGAATGAAAAATTCAATCTGGGTCCTTTTACGTCTACAGTTGTACAATTTTGTATCAAACAAGATCAAATCGTCGCGCATTAAATTTTCAATGCGTAATTGCGTCCCTTTTTCTTCGAGCCTTGGACCAAGGGGCGGAATAAATTAGCGGAAAACTGTCCAGGAATCGCGCGCCCCCTGCCCGTACTCTACAGGCTTCTAAACTTTTCTTAATTTACACCGTGATCCCATCCCGGTAATTAGCTCGAGATTAGATTCGAGGATCTTGGTGGGATGAACGAAAGCTGACCCGATACCCGTCCGCTGGGCATTTACCCTTCCTTCGACCCTTCAACGTGCCTCGTATATGAACCACCCTCTTTCTACGAGGCCTCACCTGTTGGTCGGCCCACGACTCTCCCAAAAGCAGCACGTCATTATTGATCGTTGACATAGAAGACGGTGGCCTCCGACCTCGCATTCCGAACCTGAGCTTTATCAAGAGCGCTGATACTGCGAAAGAACCTGTTTCTCGATTATTTTCATTACAGAAATAAGAAAGAAGGGATTGAAGTGTAAATTTCTCAGTTTGTTTAATTGATTGGAGCCCTTTTCGTATTTGAGAAGCTAATTGGATTGGTTTATGAAGTATGAAACAATTTTTCTTTTTTTTCTATATTGCAGTCAGTTAAAAGTGATCTGATTGAATATCGGAATTTTCAGGGACTTCAATCGAGTCAGATGAATAAATCGAATAAATTATTCTCTCGCAAATCGAAGTCAACGAGTAGACCCTCGAATATTATAAATTTGAAAGTTCTTCGTCAAAGCAGAATCGCGATTGACAAATAAAAAATGTGACAAAATATCGTCTCTGGACTCCAAAACGGTGCTAAGCTTGATGACTAGTTAAAACCTACGCACATATTGAGGTTCTAATTGCGGAGGCGCACCTTTTCGTAGAATTAACTCCCCATTTTTACCTAATGACTAAAATTCATGATGACGTTTAAAAACCGGAGGTTAAATTCTCGTCTGCTCGAAATTTGCTCTCCGCAAAATCAATAGAATCGAAAGTACACACAATTCTCTTTCACTTCGTCCAAATATGTTTTATACGGTACAAATACCGATATTTATGAAAGGATCGAGTCAATTCTTTGGTTCTGAGTCCGACGTCTGATTCACTGATTCGTACCACGCTTCTAATGTTGCGTTGGAAGAATTCAGGTAATCCGCAGCACGTATCTTATTGCCCGCAGGATAATCCTCGGACCATTTCGTCCTGTCAAATATAACATCTCCTTTCATTCTTTCATGTGAGAATTTCTGTCCCAAGATGACGCGACCAAGTCTCACGATTAGTCTTCATGTGTTCGGGTCGACAAGGACATGGTATTTCCGTCCGATGACAAAAGCTACGTGGGTAGAAACTCACAGTTGAATAATGGCGACATTCGCGAAAAAGCTTCTTTCTCCTATATCACATATCAGCAGATACGTAAGTCTTAGTTTTATCTTCATTGAATATGATCAAATTTTTCACAATTATAATATCGAAAAGGAAATTTTCAGACCAATTTTTTATCGTCTTGGTGATTTATCGCGATTTTGAGGCATTTATTCGCGTCGTTTTGGTTAAAATGAGCGACGATCCTGTTTCAGGAATCGATTACACCACCTTAGATGTGTGTCGTCTGTAATTAGAAAACCAATTACGGACTTGATGCTAAATTCGTAAAGGGTCAACTGATAATTGCAGCTTTAATCGTCTCGTACCGTAAATTCGCAGTAGCTGAAATTGGGGAATAAATATTTGCTACGTTATTTTTCTCTCTGTTAATTTTCATCTTCACACACTCGGGCGAAACTTTCCACACTCTGATGAAGTTATACTCGCGAAAGTTTCACTCTCTGGTTATTCGGTCCGAAAATCCTCGAATAACAAATAAACAAGGCTGGATAACTTTTATGCTATGTGCGAAAGCGTGGCTCCACTCAAATAACTTGGGATTCGTTCAGAGCAGACTCGTTTCTATTTTTAATGACGAATATCACAGAATGCGTGTTCATTTTCTATAACTTTATTTCGCCGTTTTCATTCGTTTCACTCATATTTAACTACGAATTAACTCGGTGGCTTGGTTATCGATTCAATACATTCGTTCGTGGTCCGATAACAAACAGTCGACGCGTCTGACCGCACAGGGACACGTTCTACTGATTTTTATTCACCGCGGTAATCCGAAGATTTTATCTTTTGTGAAGCAGAAATGATTATGGAGGAATTATGGTATCGTTATGAGTGTAATTACCAAGTTTTCAAACCCTCGGAAAAAGTGCTTCAATCTAACGGTCACACGAATGCCGAGAGATAACAGTTTTCCTTCGTTTGGGTAAAAACTGATTCTAAATGATAAAAAAGCTTCTCTTCGGTTTCTACATTATTTTTTCCATTCTTGTAGTGATATATAAAAATTCTGATCCATTGTCAGAGATTCAAAATTCGCCATCTCTGATCATTTTTGGCTAACATTTTTCCTGTGGTAATGATTGCCCATCGATATTCTCCTCTGAGCCATTTGCAGGTCGGAATGTTTCGAATTCTTGTCAATTAGTCTCGAGACGGAAAGCGAAAGATTGTACTTCAGACAGTGAACGAGTGGGGAAAAAGTCTCCCAAATCACATACGGAGTTCGAACATCTCCCACAGGATAGAACCGGTTGAAAAATCGCCCCGAGGCTCAGGCTCATGCTCAGATTGTTGAAATATTAGAGCGCGTTGTTGTAAATCCCTGCAACAACATTCGTAGATTTTAATACCCATACCTGGGGCTCTCGGATACAATATTCTACCGGAAATTTCCAAAATTTAGGGACGAGACGTACCCTAGGGACTTTAATCCTCATAACTTTCACGTGTAACCGGCTATCGGACGCTTCTCTTTGGTCACGTGCCCGAACACCGATAGCCGTACAACGTGCAACAGGAGGTAATAAAAAATTGTACCCTCACGATGCTGAGGTATTCTGGGAATATTATACTCGGTTACGAATATTAATGAACCAGATATCTCTCTCACGAACCTCGAATAGAGAAGTTTGGTGATTTCTTTTCTGATAATTCGGTGATTATAAAGCTTAGTAAAAATTATGAAGCTTTTGCGCAATTGTTTTCATTTGATTTTCGAATGAATCAAGTTTTTCAAAACAGCGTTTGAATTTCGCGGTACACGCGTGACGTCATGCAGTACCTCTATGGCCACCAGAAGAACATGGCGGATGAGTTACTATGTGACGTCGCAGCGTTTGAAAATAAATAATCTTGAATTTCTGTCCGCAGTCACTACACTGGAAGTTGTTCTTCATCATCTTTATAGTTCCTGAAAATTGAGGGGGCAGTGCAAAAAAGGTGCAAGTGACAATTCTTGAATGTTTATTCCGATGAAGATGGTAATTTCTTGTTATTCTTGAATTTTTGTTATTTTCTACCCTTTTCGCACTGACCCCCTCAATTATATTCGACACTTTACTCATTTTATTCTGAGGAAATTTCCCTATTTTGTAAGTTGTTTTTTGATTTTTTTAAGCCCAATTTTCAGCCTTTGAAAAGACCCTGACGAGGGTTGAAGCGAAGAACCGTGCGAGCTTAACGACTCGCGGTCTGGAAGAATTGGTCTATCAATACGAGCATCAGGCGTAACTCCTCGATATTTTCTCATCTCCTTCGCCCACACTCGAGTTCTACCAGCGGTCCACCCAGACTCTCGAAATCTCGAGTTGTCGATAAGTTGGGAAAACACTCGATCCGTTTCTTTGCCAAACTCGAAACCGGGGTCCGGATTCCACTTCCTGGGTCAAGTCGATGGTGTCAGCGTGGCTCAAAAACACCCTGGGATTTTCACGAAGTAATTTATTAACCCGAAAAGCGAAGCTTAATGAAGTTGGGAAAGGCATCGCGGTGTTTTTCCACAATTTTTTCACCCCGTGAAAAGTTTTGTGTTATTTTGGACCCCGAAGTTAAACGACCCACGACTTGACTCTGTGACGCGAAAAAGAGGACGAAGGATTAATGTGGCCTAAACTTTTGTACTGTAAACTACAAAGTTGGTGGAGAACACATAATTCCATGACCATAAAGACCCAGTCGTGAATCTCAATTTATTCTATCTTGATTAAAAAAAAAAAAAAAATTGCTTTCTTATAGAAACTTCGGGGGGTTGTAATAGCAGTTTTTGTATTTCTCCACAAATCCAACATTTGTTCTTTTTACTTTCCTTCGCACACTCTTCACACTTTTAGACACTTTGTTTCACGCGATGCGGTATCTTTTACGATATCTCGTTCTCGAGCCTGTTGCGTTCACCACACTGTGATGTAGAAGAAAAGAAAAAACACCCCGACAAGTTTTATTCTCAGGGATAAAACACACCCCTAAAGTAACAGTAACTGGATCGTTTCGCCAGTCTTATTTCAACCTCGTAAAACTAACACGGGTCAAGGCTCTTCAAGCCAACGGGTCAACGGCACTGTAATACGACTGTGATACTAAAAAGAACCCTGTCCCCGGTCCGAGGAGTCGTAACAACAATCTCGAGTCTGTTACAAAATTCGCAGTGCTTTTCACAGAAAATCAATAACCCGCCGGCCCCGGGACAAGGACGGGTTTCAGACCGATTTTATAGGCCAAGGGAGTGGAAGTTGCGGTTCTGCTATTTTGTCAAGATTTCAGGGGAGGTTTCCTCAACATTCCAGCCCCGGAGGATGGAAAATAAGACTGAAATTCTGTGGGTTTAATTTGTACACCCCTGTAAACCCAGAGTCGAGTGTTTTAAGAGCAGAAGTACTTCAGTCCTCGGAATCTGAAGCTTTCGGTTGCTTGTTATTCCAGACAATTCCTATGTTGTACGTCATCGTCTGGTAGACTAAAATGTTAATCCGAATGATTATTTCTAAGAGGATGAAGACGTCGTTCCTACGGCGATAGTGAATTTACGTTATTAATTCATTCTAAGGACTGAGGGCTTCCACGCGATGTGCGGTGTGCCTTTTACGTGACTTTGGTCGCTCCAGTAACCCCTTTAACGATAATTGTTTTGGTGGTCGATGAGAGGCTAACAATTTGCTGCGCGTATAACTTACAATTCACTTCCGTGCTGCATACTTCCGGTTGTACAAAGATCGCACTGCAGATCGTTACAGAAAAAAGACTCACGACCGGTTTGCGGTATTTTTTAAAATACACCAGTTAACATCGATCATCGACCAATCGCCTTATACATTAATAAATTTCGATCATTGAAGAAGCGGAAGATGGGTACAGGTAGACAAAATTAGGAAAACCAATTATAAACTGCACATTTCAACGGATATAGTTTTTTCTAGCGAAGTGATCAACTGCTGTATTGGTCTGGCAGAAAGGGTATCTGAGACTTGAGTAAGAAGAAGAAATGCTTTGAGAAAATTGCTAAAGTTGAAATGAACATGACAGCATTGAGGAAAATTCAGAACAAAATGTTGAAGAACCCCATCATTTCCACTCTCTCCAGTTTTCCGTGGTGACCAAACCGCAAAATGGACTCCATTATCTGGTCGTTAAGCCCACAGGCGAGTGAGAAAAAAGTTACGAATTGAAATTGATGACTGGGCAAATATTGTTTGCAATCAGAGATAATAAAACTGGAGGGAAAAAAAATATTTGGAAACTCGGAGAAGCGTTCAGTAAGTTGTATGTTGTATTCAATCAAAACGCTTTTGGCCCCTACGGGCACCTATGTATAGCCGAGTTTTTTGTTCCTGATTGAATTGAAGTACAAATACAGGACCAAAATTGAACCGTCTCGTGACTCACGAGATGATGTGGTCTGGCGTAACAAGAAACGCAAGATGGTCGGTTGGGGAGCGAATATCCTGTCAACTAAGGTGAACTTAATTGTCTTCCAAACCATCAACCTGCTACACGGGTCTCAGGAGAACACGACAAATGAACTGGATGGCTTCAGGTTTCATCGCTCGCGCACTATTACGTCTTAAATATCAAGACTCTCCGTCCTCCCCGCGGTATCTCCTATCACTTACAGAATAACGATTTTGTGAAAAATGAAAATTGTCAGGAACATGAACAAAAAATAATAACAGAAAGCTCTTTGTCGAATTGGATGTGCCGAAATTTTATTGATTTGTTATCGTGACAAAAAAACTGTCAAATATGGTGGCAGGCTCTTTAAACTGATTTTATTGAAAAAATTGTGACTGTGTGAAAATGAATCTTCTCGATTCGAAAAATTTCTTCTAGTCAAGTGACTCCATGCTGAGATATTCTTGCGGGGACAAATTAATCGCGATGAAAGTGTCATTAGGCTCTCCTTGATAGCTGACAGATTGAGGACGTCGTTCAAATTTAGAATACGAAGCCATTGTTAGTCTGTATTATATCGAGGGCTTTGTCAGTTCATTTCAGTATTCTAAACATAATTTTAAAAAATCGATCTCGATCAACAACAAAATGGACGACGAAAGCACGTCGCAGGAGTTAAAAGCAATGTATTTCCGATATGAAAAATTCTTCTGCCTTTGAGGCAAGTTCACGAAGACGACTGGATGGATAAGACGTGAGCTTGCATCGATAGTGAGAGAGGGATAAAGCTCTGTCATGCGTGGGTGAGGGCTACGCGATATTTGAATGGAGCTTGCATGCCGTCCCGGTCCAATACCGCTCCCTGTTTCCAGTTTCCCCTTGGGACTTTGCATTTTCATTGTACATATCCCAATGCGAAATGGTGAATAACGCTTGCGGACGTGACGTACCGTTTATCAACGGTGAATACAGGCTACAGCGCGATGGAAAACACAATGGCAATCTAACTGATCACTTCCGGTACTCGGACGTTTTGCCTCGTTCCTTTTTTATTCGATTCGCGTAACAATTAAAAATGACCCAGTTTCCCCACAATGTTCGAGTGCATTCGAAACGTACTCTAGATTTTTTTTTTCGAACAGACCCTGAGGATTATTTTCAACCGACCCTCTGGACCCTTGTGTCGAACCGGATGAAAATTTGTTTCGGTTATTTTTGCACTCAAATTTAGTCTCATTTGGATTTTGCAAAATGTAAAAAATTATAGGAAAAATTAACAAATTTTCATCTTCTATTCGGTATCGAATAAAAAGAGCTTTCATAGAAATCTTTTTTCTTGATTCGGGCAGCTAATTTCACGCCTCGAATCCAGCATCAATGAGCTCATCGATTAGCTATGCATTACATGACCTCGTTATCGCGGGCGCTCCCACTGCGTTTGGAATTTAAATTTTATGCTATTTTTCGTTAATATGGTTTTTACGGTCTTAACGTTCTTCTAGAAGATTGAATTCGCGCTCCTAATAAATTTCGTTGCTCAGTGAATGTGTACTGTACGCGAAAAAGCTCAATTATTGAAGGCTATAAGTTCCCGAATTGAATTCATCATGATATCTGTCAGGAAAAGTCCGAAATACTCACAACGAGTGGGTCACACACATCGATCCAGCTTCAGACGCTTTATCAGATCGTTAGGATCAGGAATTTCAACCCATGAGTTGTAACGACTGAAAAAATTAATCCGACCTTCGTTTACACATTTCTCGTTAATTTTACTTCGTATTTTACTTCATCAAAGGACTTAATTAATTTCGTTGGAAATATCTACCCGTCCGAGGAAATTGAGGGATCCTCTGACTGAATAAATTTTGTCAAAATACGATTAACGGTATTTCAGTTTATTTTTTATACCTTTCATAGCTGACCTTTTCCTTGATAGGAAAGCTTCGAACAAAAGATGACAAGAGCTTTGATCGTGAGTGGAAAATTCTTCGAAAGAAGTTGTATAAAGTTCATAAAATTGTTGGTGATTTGGTACAGAAATGATTGATACATTCACGTTGGACGCGATATTTCTTCATTATTTTTCTTTATTTGTTATTAGGTTTTTTTTTTAGATTCCTGTAATCAATCATCTCTGCTGAGCGATAAAATCGAATATATTTTTCACGAGTGTCTGGTTCCCTCAAAGCTATTAATAATTAAAGCTCGAGTGCGAAGCTCTTCCTTTCTCTCCGTGGGCTTGTGAAATATTGAAACAATAGAGATTCAAATATTCGAAAGTTCTCTAAGAAACGCGAAGCGTGTAATATCAACATGCAGCTCAGTTTCTCAACCTCTTCTTATCTCCATCTGCACGACGAAAAACGAACATGAATCAAATAAGAAATGAAGGAGGCAGCCGAGTCTAGAGCCACCTCAAAGGTAGAGTGCACCATGAGCCCCTTGAAGCCCATTGCCAAGGGTTACCGGATCAACGACAGAACTCGACTGGCAACACGCAACCCTATTTTTTTTTTTATTATGTAAGGGTGTTTCGGGTCCCTTCCATCAAATTCAACGTCTTATCGATCAAAGCAATCCCTTATTTCGTGGGTGAATGACCTTTTTTTTCTATAAAAAATTTCTCATATTTCTCGTCGGTTCTCTCAATGCGAACTTGAACTGGGGGAATAGTACTCGCGTGTTGAACGAAAGAGGAATGAAGCTCTCTGTTATCTACTTCGTAACGTTTTTTTTTTTACACCGTCTGAAATACATCCGTTGAAATTCTCTGCGGATCTTCTCCCGGGTCGTACAATAATTAGTTACTGTACTGGTATAATGTCTAAATTTAGATACCAACCCCAATTTTGGAGACACGATAACGCGGGGACCGAGCAATGCCTGAGCCGATTATCGTAATTAGACGAGGCTCTATAGCAGACGGGATAGACATGATGGACGACAAACCCGGCTTATACATCCTATGATTATCATTGTCAATCAGGACGGATAACAAGGTGCCTAGTGCTCGTATTTTGTCGCATATTTTTGGACTTCAATGGACAAAAAATATTCAAATTTTCAGCCAGTACATGGACCTTGTCTACTTTGTTTTTTGACTGTAATTAGAGATAAATGAATTTGCGTCTCGTGCGTGACTAGAGATGGGTAATGAATGTATACGCGTACTTTGTGAACTGTGAGAATGTGCTTCATCGCAATGGGAGTGTGGGGTAGGTACTGGCGTAAATTTCAACCGCTAAAACCGTCATCCTATCAGAGTCTCTGTGGGAGATAGAGGGGCAATTAAGTCTTCAGGATAATGTACGGTGTCTGAAAATGCTTCAGTGCGTGAGATGAAAATAGTTTATCGTCCGATAAAATGAACATTTTCTCGTGTATTTTAATATTTCTATGTAGCTGGTGAAGAGCTAAAAAAATTTCGCTTTCATTCCTCCTACAATATAAGTGACAAATGACATCCATCACTCGCTATTTTC
Source organism: Euura saliciscinereae (assembly GCA_018420115.1). Lineage (NCBI taxonomy): Eukaryota > Metazoa > Arthropoda > Insecta > Hymenoptera > Tenthredinidae > Euura > Euura saliciscinereae. The sequence continues at coordinate 22,597 of JAFFZH010007178.1, forward strand.
CCATTTTCTTTTCTTTTGAGTTAGAACCCAGTAGAGATGATCGAAAAAATCAGCCCATAGTAGAAAGAATCTATCACGTCAGATAATGTAATGTTATCGGTTTTTTTGTACCTGTCAAACGATACAAATTTTCGGATCTAACATTGCCAAAACTCTACTGATGAGGAAAAAAATTGAACAAAACTAGGGTAACAAAGCTTCCAAAAATCTTTTGTCGTCTTACAATGTCCAGAATTTTTTGTTACCATCGGCAAACTGACCTAAAGATTAGGTGTAAGGATTGTTTTTGGCCCGGCGATGGACACCATATGAGAAATTTATGTATTATTATTCCGATAATAAAAACCGAAGGTTTTTGTACATCGTGGAGTTTTCCGATTACATTAACGTTTGAAAATGAGGAATAAAATTTCCCTTTTCTCTTTACTATAGTGGACTGTGATTATTCAAATGAATTTTCTGTTAAAATAACCGCGAATTTTTACCCACGCTGACGTAATAATTGTTTATCTTCCGACGAGAAGGTTGTCTGCGTTGTAAATTGTAATTCGGTGAAATAACCGGGTTCGGGTCGCTGTAGAATACGCGTGTGCCACATTAATTAACAAAAAGGTTATTAATTACGTTATAAAATCGGGCTTAACAAAAGCCATTTCGTCTCCTATCTTTCGAGCTCGTATAAAACACGTAATACCTCCGAAGGTCGACGTCACGGAGGCGGTAATTCTTATCGGGCACACTTACATCGTCTGCGGAGGTAAATTGAGCGTGCGAAAACAACCTACCCTCATCCAACACTACCCTGCCCGTTCTCCAACATCGAGGAACAAAAAACGTGACTTACGTGACAGGATTTAGATTATTTTTCCTCCTTCTATTTTTAATTGCCGATATAAATAACCCGGGAGATTTGAATGGATACTGAAAACTGATCAGCGAATTCATCGCGAAAATCGAAATCCCAGGACGTACCTTTTATTTTACCGAAGGACCGCCTGCCATGGTGTACGTAAAGGAGATCAACGGAGTCTGTTACGGTTTATGATCCATTCCAGAGCAAAACACGCGGCACTAACGTCGCGCAAGCTCGTACAAGCCCGACGCAATCTATGTGTGCAAATATTGTTACATCTACTACACGCGTATGTGCCAGGAAATTTTAGGACGAGCAAATAGAGGGAGAGAATGACCGTACTTGATACGACGTTGGCTGGCGGTAATCCTTTGCTCCATTTATAAACCCACCTGTAGTTTTCCGAGTGTAGACTGGAGTAGAGCGAGATAATTGGCAGTCGAGTATACTGGAGGAAAATGGTATGAAAATCCAGAGTGAAGGTTACGGGCTCACTCAGCTTAGCCCAATCTCGGCCAATCCGCCTCTTCGCAAGCCCTCGCCTCACGACTTCGTTACGTCTTTTGAGTGTACCTCTTATTCCGCGGTTTCCTTTCCTTTCTTAGAACCCTACATCGGATCGATTAATTAATCTCTTGATCCTCTTGAGACATTTTTCAAGCATGAATCCACATTTACAGGGATCCAGGGTTTCTTTCGAAAGCTGATCAATCTGATATCCGCAATGCCCAGGGAATGTCTCTGAATATTCCGTCATTGTGAGCCATTGAGGATTTCTTCCTTTTGGGAAAATTCAGGTGTCAATGACACTCGGAATCTGCGATTAATTAGGCATTCACACATGTGTATTTACCTAATGTGCAATGTGTCATAAAATTGATGCACCGTTGCACGCGAAACGGGACTGGGATTTGCGTTAATGGCAATTAACCACGCACCCAGGGGTTTGCCTTGTGACAGATCTAGATCGATGGCAGCTTGCACCTGTGTAGGCGTCCTGAGCACGAACGCTCTGGTCATTTGGGGCGATGCCATTAGCCATCCACAGATATCCAGATGAAAGTGTGAAAACTAAAAAGAATCTCGATTGAAAACTCGTCGAGTACCATTGACTTTTATTTTGAAGGAAATTCACGAAAACTATTCTTTTTTAGATGTTACACTCGATGATATGCAGGAATTTGATGTCTTCACGTTTCTGCTGATATCTTACTTCCGGTTGACCCTAGGTGAAAAATGGCCCTCGTAGTATCGAAGCTGAGGAAATTTTCCACAAAAAAGCTCTCCATAGTTTTTCAGGTAGAATCCACCGTTGCGGAGATCCGGGTGAATTAAGGGGTCGAGGCGATTGGTTATCGCTGCAGCGCAAGACCGGATACGCTTTATAAAAAGGGTGCAACAAAGTTTCAAAATTGCTGGTTCCGCGGCAGGTTATCCAGGTTACTTGAAATAGCGATACGTGGTTTTAAGTGGTTTTCGCACGCGTAACTCAAGCCCGTGCTGTTCGGTTGGAACGTATCGATGCTATCCGTAAACTGCAACAGTACCCGATCCATAAATTCTGAATTCATCCAGAGCTTTCTAAAGGGGTCGTAAACGGGTTGGTGTAAGACTGTTTATTATAATCTCGTACACATTCAAAGTTGTGAATGAAAAAAGATGATAATGGACCTTCGGAGCTTCAGTGTGTATAAATTCAGGTCTGAGCAGTTCTACCTCGTTTTTTTTTCGTTTTTTTTGTGGGAGTACAAAAAAGCGAATGAAAAAAAGAGAATCACATCATATCTAATACCCTCGCATGGTGGCTTTTTCTGGTTGTTTAATCCGAGGCTAATCTCCGACGGTTGTTGGCTCCAATGAATGTCTGCGAGAATTTTGACCGCAGGTGATGCTGTTTTTTTTTTTTTTCAATGTGGAACGGATTCGGCGTTGATTTGAGGTGATTTCCCACGGGCCGAACGCGAGCCATTGGCATTTATCGTATTTTTATTTTATTTTTTTATACAATTTCAAACGCACTAGGCAAACACAATTGAAACGGAAATTAAACTTCATGTGGTTCTATTCAATTGGAAAATCCAGAGCTGCTTAGAAATACATTTTCGGAAATAATTATATTCAGGGGTTAAAAATTCTTCCTAAAAGCACCGAATTCACACTGCGATCGTATAATATCTGAGGGTGGATGTAACGTGGAAAAAAAAAGAAAAGTCGGATTTTCCTTCAAGTTTTTTGTTTTTTTTTCATTTCATTTTTCCACCATTTACATCTGACTAGTCGGCAGGCGATCGATTGTAGATATACCATCCCAACTAAAATAAAATGAAGATGAATCGATCGTGGGACGTATTTAGAACGGGTAGCAAGAATTGGTTACAGAAATAACAACAGACTATGCTTCCAATCGCTTAAAAGCTCCGGATTAATGAAATATTAAATTTGCTAAAGAGGGTTTATACGGCCTGGAGATACAACGGCAAGGTTTAGTTTTTAACCCTTTCGCTATTGCATGGGAACGATTTGCCGTAAAATTTCAACGTATCATAAGGGAAACGCGGAAAGACAATCTAGACAAAGTGATAGCCTCGCGTATTATAAATTGGCACGAAGATACTTTGCGGTGGAAGCTTGACGGGAAAAATATGTAGGGTATGTAAAATATATATGGAAAAATTGCAAAGTTCAGAATGGAAATACGATGGGAAGACTCCCCCTCTCTCTTTTAATAAAGTATGGCCTCAACCCCAGACACAGGATTCCTCAAAATGCGTGAAAAATCTGTTCAACAAAGGACAAAGAGAATTCAGATCGGAAAATGCATGGATGAACGCGGAGGTCTGGCTACGATTTACACCGAGGCTGAATCCACGCGAAAAACTTGGCCAAATCCCATGGGATTTTCGCTACTAGCGATATGAAATCTCCGCCCCGTTTCACCCTTGAAGACTTTCTAGTTTCATGATTAATGATCCTATAAGTGTGGGAGGGAAAAGTCGATGGGCGTGATCATCGGACTTTTTCAACCCTTATCCATTTACCGTTAGCTTGTCTTACGCTCTTTCCTGGTAGAAAAAAAAACAGGGCTCTAAAATCCTACGACCCGTTATTTGACTTCTGTTGTAAAATCAACAACCAGCATCCTTCTAGTTTCTGCCAGGCTCGCACGAGTGGATTAATTCCACGGGAAAACTCAATGTTATCAAATTACACGAGGATCGTGCCTTGTAGATATTTTCCGATTGACAATCTTACGCCATCCCACGGAATCAGATGATAGGAAATAGTATATTGTGTTACAAGTGCGGAAAGAGGCTGATATCCGTCGAGTGTGAAGTTAGCAGCGCGAACCGACAGCGAGCGTCGCATTTGCAACGAATGCGAGTGTGGATTTGCGGCACGAGCCGAAGGCGAGTGCCGTAATCACACGAGTATTCGTGGCAAATGCAGCGAGCCAAGGTGAGTGCTGCTATCACACGAGTTAGATATCGGCCTTCCGCACGTGCCACACACGATATTTTTTGTAATTCCTGCGATGGAAAGTTTGATTTTCGAAGCGTGTATATAACGCGCGTAAGTGCCACTTCTCCGAGCAGTGCAGAAAATTTTACTTTCCGCACTAGGGCTTTAGCCCTAGTGCCGAAAGTAAAGTTTTCTGCACGGCTCGGAAAAGTGGCACTTTACGCACGCTATACATGCTTCGAAAATCACGCTTTCCAAGCAGGTGTTGCAAAAACAGCTTTTTTCTCATCGTCTGCTAGCGGGGTCTGAATTTTTTTAGCCTCTGTGAAGTTATGTATTTCTGAACTGTGTGAGAAAGAAGAATTCGCGCATGCGCATATAGTAAATGATCGACTTTCTGCCGTATAGTTAAAAAAAAATACAGTCTACTATGTTCCAACAGTATAACTTTACGGTGATCCAATGGAAAATTGCACCTGTGGACGTATACGTGGTTCTGTTTTTCTGCTTGGGTGGTGGATAAATACACACTGGAAAAGGTAAAGGTAGGTTACAGGTACGTCGTGCGTCACCAAAGGATTCTTTGTGAAGGCAGCGTTTCGATTGACCTCGAGCTCCCGAGACCCCTGGTGGAAACGTGACAATTGTTACCCCGTTTGCGAATACCCTCCGATATCCAGTATCAACCCTTCGATCTTCACCTATACCCTGCAGTAACATAACACTCGGTAGGTGAATTATATTCATCAGTCCGATGTTCTATTTGTGGATGAAGCCATGATTTAGTCTTTTAATTATCATTTTCATTCTCTTTGTCACCCTTGTACGAAAAGTTAGTTAGTCCATCTTTCTGGTTCTGTTGTTCGCCAATTATCACAGAATAACGGTTTCGCAAATTTCTACAATATATATTCTCCCTTCTCTCAGTGAAAGCTCAAAGGGTATTTATCCCTTGGGAAAATAATGGCCTGAGCCTGTGGCTTTGAGGAGTCTTCATCAAAGTGCAATACTTCTACTCTCTACCCACACCAGCCCCGATCATTAAGGTTCTGGGTGTATCGGAGTAAGACGAGATCGTGGATTATTCATATATTCGATTTCTGTCTTCCCTCGTTACTTAACACTTGTGTATGAGACATGAGAGCTTTTATATTTCTGCCGTTGCCCCGCAGATTCTCGAAGAACTTTTGACCCCAAGAATTCTGAGAGCCTGAGGGATACTTTACGTTCGTTCTTATTCCTCGAAAACAGTCTGGTAACGAAATGAAAGCATTATTTCTATCAGTCTTGCTCCAAATAAAACTCCGCATTGCTGATGCATCGTATATCGAGAGTCAATACGCCTGCTATACGCCTACATTCCGTAGGGCTGAATACAAATTGCTTCCAAGTAGCCTGACTCCCTGAAAATGAATCCATTCTCACGTCCGCTGCATATTCTTATCTCGAAAGGTATAGAATATTTCCATCTCTGCTGTCCAAAAATATTCATGAAAATGAATCCAAGAAATTTGTAATCCTGCTTTGATCGTCGGCAAAGCTGGATTCCCATCGATAAATTACAAGATTGCGCCTCCTACTCCAGTTTTGTACCTCGCTATGCAGAAATGCATAGTGATGAACCACTCAAAACGCGATAAATTATGATCATCCGTGATTATGCGGTTCGTTGTAATTAGTCATTCGCAGTAGGTACAGCGGATCGTGAATCACATTTGATCTACCCTGGCACGTTGCATCATTCGTGGCCTGTGGATTTGTTGGATTCGGTGTGTGACTGCGGTTGAGGTATCTAGATTTTTTATTTCCGTAACCCGTTTTTTTTTTATCTCTGGTACATGAATTTGGAGATAACTACGCGTCCGCGGTAGTAAGAACTTCACGCTGGTCATTCGGAGGGAATGTAGTTAAATTTTTTAACCAGTTGGTGGTGCGGTAAAATCACTTCATGAGAACATTCTTTGAAAAACTCGGATTTCGCCAGTGTAAAAAACACAGGAAGCCTATCATTCCTAGAACCAAAGTGGAGTCGATCATCTTGTGAAAAAGATAGAGAATAGAGATCAATTTACATTTGTTTCATCAAATTCGGTCGAGATAAACGCGAGTGGCTCTCGATCTTGAAAATGTATTATTTTTCTTTCTACTTTTCTCTGTTTGCTCTGGAGGAATGCGAAAATCCTTGAATTTATTGCCAGCACATGTGCAAAAGTCTCTACGATATACTACCAATAAATAAGGGATGTAAAAACGTAGGATAGCCGAAGTATTTTTCTCTCAGGCCAAAAAGCTCTGAAATATAGCCACAATCTGCAAGCGATCGTGGAAAAGCCATCGCTCAATTTTCATTTAACATCGGTGCCAGCGATGTTTCGACAATAATTGCACAAAAGTATTCGAGGCAGTGTCAATTTGGCGATGAGCGACAGCGTTGAACCCAACGTGCAGCAGCTTTGTTACATGGGAACAAAGGGCGTCCCGATAATTAACGACACATTGAGTTCTCCTAGGAGACCCAGACCCGATGAAAAGGTGAAATGATCGATTATGCAATTCACTCATCATTGTATAGTCTTGAATTTCTTTTGTTTTCTGTCAATCATGGACGGAAAAATGAACTGGAAATACTTCGAAATTTGCAACCAATTGATGAAATTCAATTTCACCTGTCACATAATCCACGAACATTTGATACTTATTTCACGACCACAGTTTCAGCATCGAATAATATCTTTTTAATAATTTGCTGTACAGTTTTATTTCGAGATTCGAGCCAGTTCTATATTTGATTATAACAAAACTGGACGAATTTCTACTTTTATCCCTGGGCATTCGCAAACGTTTTCCGTCAATCTCGAAAGCTCTTCATATACCCCCACACAGTCGACTGTTCCAACTGTTTAGCAAGTGGATGCTTCCCGCTGAAAATACATCCCTTTATATTCAAAAATATTCAAAAGCTTCCCCCGCATGTAACCGAGAAGTATCTGTGGGCTTTGAAGCCCTGGCTTTTTTAAATATACCTTTTCGAAATTCGTATTCCTGTGAAATTTTCTGTGGGTTTTGATTATGTGAATTCATATTTAGAGTAACAAAATTTGCAGCATGAATGAACGTATAAAATGGGTTAAGCAGGTACTCAGTGAATTATTTTATAATTAACAAGATCGTTTCCTCAATGTTTATAACCTTTGGCACACGGTATCATATTTCTCGTTCGGTTGATTGCAGTATGAATAAAACCGAGTCGATATAATAAGGAAGTAAAAGACAAACGCATATTTGATATTGCGCTTTCAATATTATATTTATTTTCGCAAACTTTCTCTAGTTATTATATTTATACTCATACCTCTTGATTGTACAGGTAGGGATATATTTACGACCATACCGCGTAGAAGTTTTTTTTCCTCTTTCTCCCTATCCAAGAAGTGATAAATAATTCGTAAGTAACCGTGGCGTAATGGCGTCCGGTTTGAACCAGGTGTCCCAACTCAGATCGATCATGGTTCTGGTTGGGGTGGTAGAATTTTTTACGGCCACAAAGTTGACACGCGGCTACAGACCAGCTAATGAAAATCTAAACTTATATTTCTGGCCTAAATTCGTGCACTGATCGCTTGTCTTGTTACGAAAAAAAAAAAAATTAAAAATTTACATTCCACCATGAAATGAGATTTGGTTGTTTTTATCTCTAACGGATTATGAGGGTTGATGAAAGACTAATTTACGCGCTAAACGCGTGACTGCCTTCTAATTGCTTCTAAATTCTCTTACAAAAAAAATATATATATATAAAAAATCGAACTCGCCTCATTTCCACGACTCTGTCTTTGCTCGTTTAAACTTTGACTAAAATAACTTTCGTGAACTGGATCAGATTCAAGCCACGTGAAATTTATTTGGAATATATTTTTCATAGCATGAGGGAAAAATTGCCCCGAGGCGTGAGGTTGCCACTTAAAATTCAATTCAAGAGTGTAGGGAAAAAAAAATGAGAAAGTTACAACGATATCGAGGCACCTGAGGCACCTTGAGTCTCTAAAAGCTCTTAATCGTCGTTTTCCGCAGCTATAAAAAGCGCGAAATATTCTATGAAGGAAATAAGTTGAGCCACTAAACTGTCGTCGTCAGTTTAATCACCTTGTCTTATAATAGTCCAGCCTAATCAGACAGGAATACAAAGAAACAGTTTAATTAAATCCGGTCTATACACCGTCCCGGTCACAAAAGCTGTTCGACAAATCCCCAGCTTCCATAGCTGACAAAAGAAAAAATCGGGTTTTCGCCTCGGTTTTCGCTCAATTTAATCTTTCACAATATTCAACGTGTTTTTATCAAATAAAGCGAATGAAGTTGGCATTATCCAAGTTGCCAGAGACGAGGGTCGATCGGAAATTAGGAAAAGCCCTGAACAAGACTCAGTGACTTTCACACCCCGGGGAAATTTGACTGAGAAAGATCCGTCGAGGGAGGATGTAGAATATAGACGATGCGAATATGTAGGTATGCAAAAACATCCGTCACTCTGGCGAATCGTGTAAACTACCATGTATGTAGGTATCTTACGCCATTTATACAAGTGGGATGAGGGTGAAAAATATTCAGATCCAGTTTTGGCGAGGGCTAGAAAATTTCTTATACTCCAGAAGCTTAGGATTCGGCATAAGCCCTGGGGAAATTTGTCTGTGAAAATGTCCAACGAAATTAACGTTGCGAAACGTTGAGCGTCTAGCTAGGAAAAATTGAGTCTAGCTTGGGAAACCGCGACAACGTTCTGCGGATGAATCCCAACTACTGAACAGTCTGAAGTTGGCTGGAATCTAGGAATGGACTGTCTGAAATCTTGTTTTTCAGTTCCAACCAACTTCAGACGGTTCAGCAGTTCGGAATCCACCCTGTATGAACAGATGTAGTCATTTTATTGAAAACTGAAACTTCATTAGCCAACTCTGATAATTTGCCGTGGGTTTGGAATTCACGAAACGAAGGAACTGCTTTAGGTTTACCCTCTTGTTCCACCGTTTTGTTCTTTCCACCCCCATAACAATGGCCCAACACAGTACATCTGATTTACTCGGTAACCACAGCTTGCAGCCTGTGCCAGACGACGGCGTCAACGCCATTAAACGACTAGGACCGAAAACTCTGTGCTTTATACCTACAATTATTTATTTTGTTTTTTAACCTTTTTATTCGAGGTTGAGACATTTTTCCCTGACAAAAAAGCTTTTTCAGCTTGATTCATTAGGTAAATACGAATCCAAAACCGGAATTGGTATAGGTGACGGTTGTTCATCAGAATTAACACTGAATACTTATTTTTTGAATCGCAAAAGTAAGAAAGAAACATCCAAAAACAGACATAATTATTGAAAATTAGTGTTTCACCGTTTATAGGTTTGAAGCGTTTCATTTTATAATCTTCAAGTTGAGCTTTTTCTTGTGCTTCTCATGCTAATTCCAGCAAATTAATGATTTGAAATTTTCCTCGATTTTCAATTGAGCTTCTCCACCACGGATGAAGAATTTTTATCTCTTGTTCGTTTGGTTTAATTTAACTGTTAGCGACGCAACTGACGCAATAACGTAGTTAATTTGTTAGGTCAGTTCTGTAATAGAGAAATAATTACCGCTTCAGAAATTTCGCTCGCGTGTACCACGAAATTTGATTTCGACAGCAGATCAACTCAATTAAGACGAGTGGATATACGGGGTTTAGCAATGCAACAGTTTAAGCCACGAAGAGCTGACCGCACAACCACCGTGGACGAAGCTTGCGCGCAATTAATCCTAGACACTGAAGGCAACAGATGCTCATCAATTAGTGAAAGCAAATATAAATCTCGCGGATTTACTGCAGTACATTGCAGTTTATGTACAATAAAAAAAAGAAAGAAAGAAAGAAAGGAGACAGAAACTGATCGGAAATTGATCTATTCGAAGGGAATGTCAAATTTTTCGGTAGAACATACCGAAAATAATACCGTTGGACACGAGATTGAAGTATAAAGTGGATCGTATAGCGGAAGAAATTCAAAATATTGGTTTTATATACGACGGCAATTTCATTTCTCTTTTTTATATAGCCATCGGAACATCATATTTCCTTTAGTTCAATATCGAAGATCGCGTTCGGAGCAGAAAGTCGACTTTACCGTAATCCGAGGTAATTATTTCGAATGTGCTTGAAAAAAGAGGTAGCGTTGATTGTAACGGAGGTTGAAACATGATATTGGCTTGGCGAACGATATCCTCTGCACGCAGTATTTCCGCATTACATGTTGGCTTCTGCATGCACGTGGTGCTGTATCGTAATAATTGCTAATTCGCGCCACAATTATTACACTCCTGTGAGAGCTTTGAGAGTTAAAAAGCTCATTGTGACGTCGAGCTACCGGATGTGAACGAACATAATAGGCACTATTCAGTACCACCCTTTGATCCCATGCACTCTGAAGCCAGACCAGGAATGCACATTTTATTGCCACGTTGCTCTAGGTCTCGACCCCCCACGAAGCTTCGCGAAACGTGACTAGAATGCCTCGCACACCTGTACCCAGATGCAGGAGTTTGAACAGAAATTCGCGAAGCTTTCAAGAATTTTTACGCAAAGCAAATATTTATTGATAAATATGCAATAATTGATTAGCGAAACAGGGTGCAGGGGAGTTACATCCAATTAAATGACGCATAATATGGTTCTACCCGAGGGGTGAATCACGAGCGAAAATGTGTACACCATATCTCCTTTATCTCAGTATCTCCCAATATCTCCCAATATCTCCCAATATCTCCCACGATATCTCCTGATATAATTTTCAATA
>JAFFZH010007189.1:0-13380 GCA_018420115.1 Euura saliciscinereae
TGTACTTGGCGAAAGGTTTTTGCACCGGAGGTGCTTTTTGGGGGATAATAATAATAATAATAATAATAATAATAATTTTAATAATTAAAACCATTATTACTATCACCATGATAATAATAGTGAATAACGAAATACATGATTCACTGTATAGTGAGACTTTATCCCTCGATGGGTTCAGAATTTCGGAAGGCGATCAAATCGAGTCAAGAAATATTTAATGTCCGACGTTTCGGCGACAATTCGTTGCCTTCATCAGGAACTTTATGAACAAAAAAAAAAAATGGCGCTCATGTTTTCATTTCCATTTACAAATTTCACCACTTTTGAGTAAATTTTTTGTAATGACAATAATAATACTTATTAAAATTTTTTGCAATGATAATAATAATATATTTATCATATTAATGATTATTTATCATAATAATAATTGGTTCAATTATTCAAATTATTATTATTATTATTTTGGAAAATATTGTAATTTCGATTTTCACAACTTTTCAAGATGAGAAAAAAAATAACGAATTGCGTATACGACTGTACGCGTCTGCATTGTCTAATTTTTTGTTGAAACTGTAAAATTTCTCGAGAGATCCGGAATTTTGATTATTTTGTGCGTTTCACAGGATTTCAGTGTTGGTGAAAAAATAAAAAATGGCGCAATAGCTGTTATTATTATTATTATTATTATCATTATTATTATTGACAAATTTCGATTTTCACAACATTTTCAGGATGAAAAAAATAATAATAAATGTCGTATACGACTGTACGCCTCTGCCTTGTCTAATTTGTTGATGATGAAACTTGAAAATTTCTCAAGAGGTCCGGAATTTTTATTATTCTGTGCGTTTCACAGAATTTCAGTGTTGGTAGAAAAAAAAAAAATGGCGCATACGTTTTCATTCCTATTCACAAATTTCACCACTTTCGAGTAAATTTTTTGCACTGATGATAATAATTATTTATAATAATCATAATGAATTATTTCGTTATTCACTATTATTAATATGATGATAATAATAATAATTATTATTATAATTAATGTCATTTTGGGAATTATTATTATAAATATAATGAAAATAATGATAATAATAATATTAATAATAATAATAATAATAATAATAATAATAATAATAATAATTCATTGTTATAACTATTATTATTCCGAATTATTTCCGTTTGAATTCACGCTCAGCTGTCATAGCACTGAAGAAGGAACGCCCGTTTGTGAATCGCAGGACCGCGAAGTGCGCGTCATCTGGCGAGGAATAGATCCTACTACGCATATAATATCGTCAGCAAAGATCGTTGAAAAATGTTGTGTCTCGGTGGGGCGTCGCCAAAAGCTAGGTTCCAAAATGAGGCTCAAACAGACGCGAGATACCGAAAAACAATTATATCGTTCGCTTTGTGCAGTTCCACAGTGTGCGACGAACAGAAAAATTTTACTGCTGGAGACCAAGGATACTTCAACAATTCAACAAACAGGCGAGCATCGAGTCCCGAGCGGCCATTTTTTTACACAATTTCGGCGATAATATTTTGCAAAAAAACAATTTTTTCCGATTACCACGCGTTTCTTCATCTGCGTAAGTACGTAAGCGTACAGCATAATATATCGAACGCCTGAACGAAAACCCGTTCTGGACCTTCCTCGCGGAGTACCGAGCAATAAAAAGATTTTGGGTAAAAACGCACCCTACTTTACCGACATTCGACCTATCACACCCCGTTAACTTACGTTCTGATTCACATGAAAGAAAAGATGGTTTATCAGATGAGGCGAAATGAACCCGTAATTGTATCTGCCTTCATAACTTTCTCGATAAATTCAACGTGATATGAGAACAACTAGTTAATTAGGTCATCCCGACTCAGAAACCGACAGTTAAATCAGAGCACTATCGTATGCCTTAGGACACCTGGATGTCTGTTATTCATTTCTTCTAACAAACAAAGATTACCGAAGTAGGTGCCCTCCAAGTTAACTGGTAATTAGCAATTGAATTCGAAAAATTTGTATTCAATACCTGCGAGTAGACATCTTCCGGGTAAGCAGTCCTCGTGTGATAATCCGTGTAGCTACTGGGCGGCCTAGGATATGGATCCTGCATCCCAGTCGTGGCGCAGCAGTCTGGTATTTGTGCAGGGTAAGTATCGTACGGGCACTTTTCGACGAGGCCTGGCCTCGGCACTTGGTGCACCCTCTCCTGAGGACCGGTCCCATAATTTCCCGGAGAATGATGCATCCTGGTTTCAATTTATACAGACTCGAGATTGCCCTGCATGGATGCGCGTGAATGTCCGCAGTATCTCAGCACTTATATTTCCGGACGCTGTACAAATGTATCATTATGATCGTCCTCGTCGACGAAAATGAGATATTGATTATTTTTATTACCCGCCAAGTGTCTTCTCCCCGGAATTATTCTCAATACGGGTAATGTAGTAGCACGCGCGTAGCAGAAAGTTGCCTTTCTTACGATAACGCAGATATTGTCCAGAACCCTACAAAGGATCAGTCATTCCATTTTCTTCAAATTTCCATGTAAAAAAGAATCACAGACTAAATTGCAAGTTCCGATGGAAACTTCTACACATATATATTAGTATGCATTTTCAGGCGTATAAGACATGTCTCAGTTATTTTCCAAAGTTATATTCTCCCCGTTGAGCTTTGCCTTTGCAGTTACATGCCACCCTCGGCGCTTTCAAGAGACTTCTCTCAATCTTTCATTATCCTTCTTATACTCACGCGACAATTTTATACCGATGGCGGATTCTCTATGCATCGCGTATATGTGACTCTTGGTTGAGTAGAATTTTCGGCACTACAGTGAAATCTGTTACTCTGACACCGTTTTATTTTTGTATGTTTCTTATTGTTAGGAGTAGTATTTTATAGTAAAAATCATTTATAAGCTTGTCTATTATTGTTTTACCTGTAACCACGTACAATATTTATTCTGATATTTGTGATATCGAGAAAATAATATAACTAAGATAATTATGGCTTGCCTATAGGCTTTACTATCTAACCAGTTCCAAATCAAGTCTGTCATTGTGAAGCAGCATTCTTCGCCAATTTATATAGTTATATTTATAATTGTCAATATGTGAGACAAAGCAAATCAATTTCAAGGACTTATTTCCTTTTTCAATCAATCATGAGTGGCGTTGTATAATTGTATAAATATGCCAAAGCAAAACATGTAGGTCTGTTATCGAACAGACTTTTGTTCCTCAAAGCTGAAAGACTGCTGATTGTGGAAAAAGATACATAGATGGCGTGGAACCAGAATCTTCCAGCACGTAAACTTGTTTCATTTCCCAGGGAGCCGGAATATTGATTTTTGCTTTGACTGCGCAACCTGATCACTCATGCGACTCGCCAATTATCACGGCGGTTCATTAGGCACAACTGGATCGTACTTCATCCCCTTTGCGTTTTTGAATGATCAAAGAAAGACAAGTGACACTCACGTAGCTATTTGAAACAAGCGTAGTTCCGAAAACTTCTTTATGCTGTTCTGGTGTCCTTTTTGAAATGGTTGCACTTTTTAATAATGACATGATTTTGGATTTTTCCCGAGATATTTTCAATTAGATACCTACTCCATCACTGACTTATTCATACATTTTTGGCAAATTTGTTTCGCGACTAAGTTACGTATATTCCCTGGGGACAGTCAAGTACACAACGTCTGTCTCGTCTGTCCCATCTGAATCACAGTGGCTACAACACGTAAATATAAGGAGCTTTCCATACCAACTTAACAGTAGCAGTACAATATTTCAGTTCATTCTGGAATTAGATGAATGTGAAGAATTAAATCTAGCGAGTTTCTAAAATACGTTGGAATAAAAACACCAATAATTTATAAGTTGACTTTTTTCATACACATTCCTAGTTCGACGTCTGTGAATCGTGTCATCGTGCGAAAGAAACAATCACATAAAAAGGCTCTGGGGTGGTATACAATTGTCAGTATAAACACTGACTGCTCAATATTTCACCTGTCCGAGAAGCACATTTTTTGCGAAAGTACTCTAAAGCCGAGAGTTGGAAAGAGGAGTGGTTATCGATTTTTCTGAGATTTTTATCATAAAAACTGGAGCTCTGATATAGATGCACCGAACATATTATAACTGATTAGTGAAATTCTACACAGTGACAAATTTTACACTATAGTTTCGGAGATTCATTTGTTTACATAGACTTGAAACGGGGTACTGCTTCTGTATGGCAGGGTCTAACAAGCGTGAAGCTACGAATCTCACATGACAGAAAGCGTCCTTAGACACACAATGGATGTCCTTAGGATCACAGATAGTCTTGTGTTGTCGTACGTTGTGTGAGATATGTATAGAAAATAAATCAATTTCTCAGCCAGGACACATTGTTGCTAAACGGCTCAAAAGGCGCGCGCGATAGCAAAAATGTGACGTACAAAAAAAAATTGTTCAATTTACCCTAATATATGATTGAGAATCTCATGCATGAAGGGATACGACGTAGAAATCAATTCAGCGACCCCTTTTTTCAGGGATGATGATATAATGTTAGACAATCTTGTTAATTGTTATGTTTTGTATCCAAAAGGATCTTGAACCTTTTTATGTTCTGTATCAAATCCGAAAGGTTTCAGACTAAAACCTGTACAGTTTTTCAAGTAACACAATTTATCAGATAATGTATAAAGAACGGAAGATCTTGGAACGAAAAAAGTGCGAACACCTGAAGATGTAGTTCAGGTTAAAAACTATTTTCTACAATTGATATTGTACTATTCAAGAAACACTACTATTGTACTATTGCCAACATCAAGAGACACTACTATTGTACTATTGCCAACTTTTGACATTTTTGAGGATTTCTCCGGCACCTGCGTCTCGGTGCCAACTGGTTCAACTTTCTTATAAACAAAGTTGCAGCCAAACCACTGAACCAATTTTCAAGAAATTAGCTGAGAATACTGTTTCTACGCCGAAGAAGTGTAAGTGACTTTGCGGTCCCAATCCGACTTCCGATTGAGAAATAGCAGTCGCTAACTTTGTCGATTTTATAATTACCCCAGATAACATGGTGCGTGCAAATTTTGCGGCAAAATGACAGCATCGCGTGAAGAGGTTGCTGACAATATTGCAACAAGGTGTGTCCGCCATTGCCCCAATAAACCGAGCAAACTTTGGCAGCAAACATTTTCTGCAAAACGTCAGAAAAATGCAGGCAAGTAGTCGTTTCTAGTCAGGTAAATTTTTCTCATTGCTAAGATGTCTGCAGCAACGGTCGGTAATATTCAGCTGTCAATCTTTGCTGGCTGTTTGCTACAATGTCGAATGCGTGCAAGTTGGCCTAGGACATATTCAGCAAAGCGACAGCAGCAGTTATAGCAATCGAAGGAGACTTTTTGCACAGACACGCTCTGTTATCTGGGACAACAGCGGGCCTTGAAATACGGTCTATTGGCTTCGAATCAAAATTTTGCGGTTCGGGGGATTTCGAACGCTATTTCAAAACGAACTAGCACTGTGCGATCGTGCCTCATACAAAAAATCGATGAGCCTTACGGCTAGAACGGACTAGTTAGATTTAAAACTGAGGAAAAAAACACCACATATAGTCCACATGAGCTGAAAATTCGATGTGGTGCACCTGAAAGGCCTCCGAAGAACCCTCCGCTGGAATTGGTACTGGCGATGAAGAACTTCAGTTACAGAAATCTCCTTTTTTTTTTAATATTAGAATAGATGAAAGAGTAAATTCACGTGAGGAGCTTGTTATACAAGTTCTCAGCAACAGGCTTTGGAACAATTATTTCTTACAAAAAGGCACTTGTTCGGCGATTTTTGTCATTGCTTGTTATTTTTTCATAAATATGCAAATAATGTTAGTCTAGGAGCCCACGACACTAAACCTAGTATGATAAATCTCCCAAAGGTCATGGGTATGATTCGTTACGTCATTGATGGGGGAACACGAAACGGCACTGCTACCATGCTCAGACCGAAAGACGTAATGATAAAAAAATGAGTAATTTTTTTTTCTCAGTATCTAGCATCACAATTCACCCGGATTTTGTTTGTTCCGCAAGACAGAGGAGGGGTAGGGCTACATGAAAAGTCAATGCTGCCGGTCCCCTTGATAACCTGATAACCCGTATCAGCGGCAGCAGGGTGATAAGGGATCCCTCTGAACCCGGATCAGCGATCTCCTAAAAAAAAAACCAAAGCCCATGTAAAAGATAATCGTTTTTCGTCTGAAAAAACTACTGCTGCTAATAATTCAGACGAAGAAAATTAGGGTTCAAATACTTTCATTAGTTCACAAATGGAAATGAGAATTTTTAAGTAGGAATGATTATTATTGGTTTCCAACAAATCCCGTGGTTGTACCCATAACTTTTAATATTGAAATAAAAAACATTTAATGATCGATCAAATTATTTGAATAGCCGATTTTCTTTTTTCTATTGACCTTATCCAAATTTTGATACCATTCCATTTTAGGTGTCTTTGTATCGAATAATGTCTTTGTATCCTAATAACTTATTGCAAACTTCTGAGAATCTTTGGACTCATGAAACACACGCAATAAAAACAGCTGAAAAATCGAAAAACGTCACATAACTTATGTGATTTCATTTGTTTGAGCAATCAAGGACGCGTTAAATTCTTTGGAAATTATAGTGGCACGCGTATTTCATTAGTAGGTACACATCGAAAAGAACCGGACTATTGCCGTTTAAACTGCATCGAAACGTGAAATTCGGTCGCACGGTGCGCGACTTTCAAACGCTGCTGCCGCCATTTTATTCATTGTTTGAAAGAGGCAGCAGTAGTTTTTGTTCACACAAAAAATGATCATCTTTCATATGGGCTTTTGTTTTTTGAGGGGATCGATAATACTAGGTACCGGGTTCAGCGTGATCCCTTATCACCCTGCTGCCGCTGATACGGGTTATCAGGTTATCAGGTTATCAGGGGGACTGGCAGCATTGACTCTTCATATAGCCCTACCTCTGCCCTGTCTCGAGGAACATACAAAATCCGGCAGAATTGTGATACTAGATACCAATGAAAGAAAAAATTAATTAATTTTTTTTTCATTACGTCGTTCGGTCTGGGCATGGCAGCAGTGCCGTTTTGTGTTCCCCCATCAACGACGTAACGAATGATGCGCATGACCTTTGGGAGATTTATCATACTAGGTTTTGTGTCGTGGGCTCCCGTACTATGTGACTAGATTCAGTGACAAGACCCGGAAAAGCTCACGTGGAATTGTTCATAATACATCAAAGATACATCTATGGAACTAGAAGTTGATTCGATAAATATTGCATCGCCAGTTACATTTTGAAATCTGAAAAGTAGGTGAAAAATAGTTCTCGAGGTAATCAAAGATATGTGAAATGCTGCGTATCAATTGAAAACTACAAAAAAGAGAGTAGTCCAAGTTTGATCAAATTGTTTCATACTTGGTACTAGTTTGGTCCGATGACAAGTTCCAGGTTTCTGATCACTCTTGACTTTTTCTGCCCTATATCACTCTTATTCTGAGCTGTGCAAATGGATAATTTTTACAGATTATTACTGTTGGGCCCCAATAAGGACACTGGAATCCGATTTGGATCAAAGCATCGCAGATATTGATAGGCAAATGTATTTACCATAGGAATCCGCAAAAAAAAGTTTGTTCCTAATCACATTATTTTGGATCTTTTTCATCCTGACCTACATTCCTAACGATTGATGGGTTTGGATAAAAACTAGGTCATGTAACCAGGAAATATGCCAGTTTCTCGAAATTCATATTTTTGAAATTCAGAAATAAAATGATGACTGTAGAAGGAGGAGTTGACGAATGACGTCTATGTATTGCCCTCTTACGCGGGAGATGCTCAATCACACATTGGGGATATTCAAACCATTTTTTTCGTGAGTCACACTTTCGCTATTTTGCATGCCTTTTAGGCCGTTTGGAAACATTGAGCAGGGGTCGGACAAAACTCAACAATTACAGCTGTTTTTATGGTCGATTCAATGTCGTTCTGAATGAGAATTGGAAAGGGAAAATCAAAGTCGGATGTAGTACGAGAAATGCCCAATATGCACACCTACGCTGACGTTCGTGAATCGAACGCCCGTTCGGAAGAATATATTTTTTTTAATGAGACAAATATTTCTATGCGAATTGAGAGCATATTTCCCCACTTCAGACAAATAGGTATACCGTGAAATTCATGTATACTTCATTCGTCAACATCGTGAAGCAGAGTGCAGGTGATATTTGAGTTTTCATTTGAGGCTGAGTGACATAGCCGCTAGCCCGAACCACTTTTAATCTCGCTCAATTTTTTCGAAGCAAAAAAGATTACTTCTTTCACGAGCTGATAACTTCAGATCAATAAAATAGCGTTGAAAGAAACGGGAAGTACATGATTCTTTTATAATGAATGAAAATTATGGTTGGACCAAAAATGTCCGGGGATAGAGGCGAAGTGTCTCGGCAGAAAATGCCCCATATAATTGTTGATAGCCATTGCCGTTGATAGGGATTTATGGTATTCTACTTTTCAGTATCACACTACGAACGTTCTTGGGGCACTCATCGCGAGGCGCAGTCTCTCGTCAATGTGATCGGAGTGCTAAATGCGATTCACTTGCATCTCGAAAAAAAAATTAAAGGAAATTGAATTAAATTTAAAAAATGCTGGACAATTATGCTTCAAATATTATTGCCTATAATTTTTCGGTGAAGTTTCAAATTCCTATTTCACAGCTGTAATACTTACATTCTATGTATCGCGAAATACTTGGTTATTCTCGTTACATTTGTCTACATTCGTTTGTCGTGGCTTACAACTATATCCCACGTTACGTATCTTGCCTTGCATCGGTTCTAAGAATATAAATTCGAAATTGAGCTTACTATCTGTATATATAGTTATGATTCCCGTGGGTAGATTATAGACGAAAGATATGAATCCATTTTTGGTTTGATTGTTCTGAATGAATATGTCTCGCTACGAATACTGTATTTTACCACCATATAGTTATGCGGGATCCTGAATGAAATATATTTCAGAAACGGTCTAATGACCGAACGTAGCATTGAAATCGTCTATTGATTTCCATAGGGTAACAAAACGTAATAATACATATTTCGATGATCAACCATGCAACTACAGAGAGTATTCGCTCCACCACTTCACGAAAACATTCGTCGCAACATTGCGACACTACATATTCCGAAACTGTTTACATTTGTGAAAACGCTTGCAGCTTCTGTTTTCTAAACTCGCTACCTTACGAATTGGAAATTCCACGAGCAATCTGATGATTCAAGTGTGTGAGGTACACTAATGATTACTTTAATTTTATCAGAACTTTGATACTACGAGATTTTCCCAACTTGGTAGATCTGCCTTTTGTCACAAATTTATATACTTACTCCGAAATTTTATGCGGAAAAAAATGAAGCGCCAAAATGTATATCATGAATTGAATGATCATCTGATGCCACGAACTTGTTTCGCATGACATAAGTGTCATAAGTTTATCTCATACTAAGAATGAGCAAGCGGTAGGTACTTGCGAAAGAGAGAATAGAACACTGCCACGTATCTCTGAACAATACTATTTCGAATCAAACGAAAATCCGAATCTAAAGCGTGACGAATTGTGAACCATACCTGTAACAAAAGGATAGGAGAAGACAGCGAAAAATGAACCACAGGGGAAAAACGAACAGGGGCAAATAGACGAACACTTCAATCGTGGAATCGAAGTGATTTTCAGAATGCGCGTCGAAAAATATTCACTTTTGGATTATTAACCGTATGCTGTGTACCCTATTTCAACGTGAGCTCAGATTTTTACAAACATCTCAGTCCACGGACCTCGAAGGTGGAAACGTGAATTCTACATGAGATTATGTACCACAGAAAACTTGCGGCAACATTTTGGTTCTACAAAACAATGAAATAATAGCATGAAATTAAACGTTATCTAATAATTTCAGAAAAAAGTAGAAAAAAAATCTCCTGCCGTTCAGATGAAGAAGAGTCCAATATGGAATGAAGAAGAATTGGACTTAAATTGCAAAATTTTTCCGTGCCGTGTTATTAATATTTTCCCAGAGTTCACAAAAACTAAATGTTCATGGCGGAATAAAACCGATAATACCAAAACCAAATTTTCTTCAAGTGCCTGTCCTTTGCGGACGCCGAAGGAGATTTTTTTTCTCAAGGGGTCCGTTTTTTCTCACGCTTCCCTACCAAAGGATCAAGACTACGAAAGTAAGGCTTTACACCGATCCACTCTGATCGCAAATTTCATCAAATCATTAGAAACGGCGCCGTGCTGTTTAAGTGCAATACGAGGTGTAGTTCTTTTATTTCGTATAAATCTATATTAACTAAAACATCATTCAACGAATCCGAGTTATTGACCAGTTTCACGTTCCTGGGTGGTTATACACATGCACATGTGTAGGCTATGTCTGCATAAAATCTTTTTGAACAACGTAAAATACTAGTGGCTCTTATTCTTTGGTTTTTGACTCCTAGCATATCCTTTATTTTACGAATCTAAGTCATTTTTTCATCTGGAGTATAGAATTCGAATTCTGCTTGGGCGATAGTTATACAGGTGCTCGAGTGCACTTAATGAACGCCTATAATTGAAAAAAAAAAATTTGGCATCGTACTGTCTCACAACGTCACTCGCAAATTCATTTCATTCTATTCTGTTGGCTAGTTGCCTCGAGCGCAATTGCGCCACGGTTCGTTGTCCGGTTTTCCTATACTACTTTACTAGAAATCTCGATCGCAGCAGCAGCAGCAGCAGCTAAGCAACCCTCAGCACCACGCGCGCAGCCCACCAATTCTCTTCGTCAAACACATTTCGATCTTCAAGTCTACTCGTCAGTCGATCCATAGAGAACAAAAAAGCGTGCTGTTATTACTCATCATGTCCATCATTATTCTTTTGATTATTAAGTTTTATTTTTATTTCATTTTATTATTCTTTCAGTTAGTTAGTCATAAGTTTAGTTTAGTTAATCATGATAGCTGTAGGTATTATCACATCGTGATCTATTTATATACAATATATTATACACCTGGTTCAGAAAACGGCGAAGGGTTAGGATATTTTCTTATTGAACTCATATTTCTATTTTTTTCTTTTTATTTGATAGAATTTTATTTCTGTAATTTATTCTTCAATCTTTTGTTTATACATTATTTATTTACAAGGTGCATATCATATGTCGGACGTCACAAAAACATATAATCCAATTCAATGCAGGTTTAAAGAAGCACTACTTAAAAGTTTTACTAAAATTAAATACTTTAGGTAAGTGTTTACTAAATCATGGCACAATCGTATAATTGTTTTAGTGGAGTGGGTGAAAATTAATGGAACGAGTGCATGTAGGTATACGTATCACAAAAATACTATGTTATCAATGAGTAGTAATAAATAAGTACAACTACGATAAACGACTATAGAAATACGTTGTATGTTTTATATAAATATACAGTATAACGTATGTTACAAAATCAAAGAAATACGTCTACAGAGATAGAATAAAATTTGTGTCACTATATTTTACCAAAACGCAGCACAGATATTCTCGTTCTTGGTTTTACACAGTTTTCAATATTTTACGTAACAATACGGTGACCGCAGAATGGTCCACAATTCCGCTTATCAATCGTGCCGCATTACGCCTGCTACGCGGCCGGGGCTGCAGTGGCCAAATTAAGAGAAATTTCTCGAATTGAATCCGAGGAAGACGGGAAAGGCATAATGGAACAGTTTGAATATGTACACATGTAATTCACATGCAAGATGTAGATGTGTGTCTATACATGTTTATCTGTCGAAAGGCGAACTTTCAGATGGACTGAAAATTGAAGTCCATGAAAACCAAACATTTTCGCGAGAATCATTAAGATTTGAAGTTTAATTGAAGTATATCGCAAGCGAGAACTGTTTTTTCGTGTTTTGGACTATTTTAAAACAAACTAACATGTGTTCATACGATATGTATATCTGTACGATGCATGCATATATGAAATGTAATGCAGTGAATATGGGTGTATAGGTGTTCAAAGGTGTGACAAGGTTCTGTAAATTCACGGTCACCGCTATTATCCAGCTCACACGTTTAGGTTAAAACGAATGTCGCCCAGGGTATGGTATGATAACGGTCACAAAATAGTTACGGGGGGTATAAATATCACATAATACATAGTGCAGAGAGCGACTTGTACGAATCACACCATTGCCGCGGTAAGACTACTCCAGTGGGGCTCCGATCCGGCCGGGTAGCTGCCATGGCAACCCGAGCTGTCCCGACCACCCCCGATCTCTCCAGCCCCTGAAGTACGAGGGAAAAATTGCGGAAGGCTCGTGTAGGCATCTGAAGGCTCGATGCTAAAAAGACGCAAGAGCAACGCCCACGACACCACAGGGCGCACACGTAAAGCGAACAGGGGTTGAAAGGGGCAGAGCAGCGGGACTTGGGTGGTTGGCACACCAATCTCCGATGTAGGACAGACCAAGGCTGCACGGCCCTGCGAGGTAAAGTGATCATTTCAAGTATTTGGGTATTTAGATCGTTTTCACAAATTCAAAATTATGATTATTCAACGATCAAAGCCGTATTCATTAATTAATACTAGAAAAGTAGAAAACAACTTTCAGATTTGAAAATATTTCAGATGATCACTTGATCTCATATGACCCCGCTGCCCTGGTCTCTCCTACATAGCCTACATGCACGGGAATGGGTGCGAGAATAAGTACGCTTTTTCATGTCAAATAGGAGAATCGGGCTTCCCACGCGAGCTAGCGCATTTTTCATATAATCTCGTCGAGGAAATCCCGAAATATAAGTCTATAGAATTTCATCTCATTACATGAATGCTTTGCTACCCGGATTGGTAGTAGTGTTGGTGTAAATTTTTTACCTACATACCCCTAGTTTAATATACACATGGGGCATTCCACGTCAAACCGACCCCTCATGAGCGTGACCCTCTGGGATTTCGATGCCCAATGGATTTTTTGGTTCGTTTCGGTCAAAAATGATGCCTCTAATTTTTTTATTCAATTTTTCCGACATTTTGAAGGTCGTATGGTGACCTCAAATATCATCATCACGATGGACATTTTCAAAATCGCTGATTTTTTTTTGTAAAATTAGGGACTCGAAAACACATCGTTTGGTCATAGTCCGATCATGGGATGAAAATGCTAACATTTTTTTTTTCAATTTTTGATTTTGCACAAAAATATCAGAAAATTCTAATCTTGAACGAACAAGAAAATCAAATTTCACCAGGACAAAGTTTCTTTTTGTTTTAT